>SJYT01050770.1:60465-110091 GCA_006410635.1 Cephalophus harveyi | reverse complement strand
GGTATGAAGTTGGGGAGGTGTGGCTACAACTGTACCTCGAAGTTTAAAGCAGAAATTTTCATAATTAGATTCTAAAGATTTTTTTCACTTAACCTCTTACATGTATAACAATCACAACTGTCTTGATATAATTTCAGAGCCATTGTCTTAAAGAGTCCGTATACTTTTTACTCAACATCCTGAGTAAAATATTTAAGTTTTTGACAGAGAACTACAACCAATAAATGAGCTGAAATGTCAACTGATGAGAGATCTTTCTTGGCTCTCAGAAGACAAATGGTGAAAGAACAGCGTGATCTGCGTGCCCCTTCTCACACCACCACACTCCCTTTCTTCCATTCCCTTGACCTCGTCAGTCACACATGGCCTGAGCTACCAGGAATGCAAATACCCACTCTTAAAATAAGATGTCACATTTCTCCCTTCATTGTTCTTTCAGCAGTTTCATGCTTTTTCAGAATGATCAACTGGAAACTGTTCCCAAAGAGGTAAAAACAGTACAACTTCATAACCTACCAGCCGATGCAATGGGCCACCTGTGCTCAAGCACTTGCCTGCTTGGCTTATGGATCAGTCTGAGTAATCAAAAAAAAAAAAAAAAATCATCGTTGAGGCTGATTTATCATTAAATGACTTGCACTAAAAGTTATGAAATTTTTAAAAACCTGATGAAAGACACGCCAGTGTGCATCTTTGATACATAAGTGTAAGATGGTGTTATCAACTGTTGTACTAGAAGGTACAGACAGTGGAGGGCACACCCAAGTCCATAATGAGCTCTTTAACACCAGTCAAGTACAAGGGTCTCGCAAATGTCTGACTATATTCAAGGAAGAAATGTATGATACCGGCCACTACAGATACTCTTCCTTGGGTGCCATCATAAAGATACTCTCAACAATACTGTTTTAGGTGAACATTAACAGCAAGCATTCAACCAACCTGACAGTAGCTTAAAAACACTGGCACAGCCTCCAGCTTGGCTATTGCAAATCCAGCAATAAAGACTGCAGAAATACAAAGAGCACAAAGAGAAAGAAATGAATATATTCACTGCCATTTTCTTTATAACATCAAGGAGATTTTTAAAAACAAGTATCCAATGGGAGAATGATTATATAAATTATAATTTAATCTATGTACCAACACAGTGACATCATTAAAAAAGAATGAAGAGTATTGGTATATACTGACCCGAAAGGATGTCATTTACCACTGAGTTTTCAGGAGTTGCTTGTATATTTTTGAGATTAGTTCTTTGTCAGTTGCTTCATTTTCTATTATTTTCTCCCATTCTGAAGGCTGTCTTTTCACCGTGCTTATAGTTTCCTTTGTTGTGCAGAAGCTTTTAATTTTAATGAGGTCCCATTTGTTCATTTTTGCTTTGATTCCCAATATTCTGGAAGGTGGGTCATAGAGGATCCTGTTGTGATTTATGTTGGAGAGTGTTTTGCCTGTGTTCTCCTCTAGGAGTTTTATAGTTCTTAAATTTAGACCATTAATCCATTTTGAGTTTACTTTTGTGTATGGTGCTAGAAACCATTTTTGTTTTTAAAATTAGTACTTGAAATTTATTAAGTGCTTATGTTTTAGGTACTATGTTATTGACATGGGTTTTTGATCGAATATTGACTAACAGTCCTATCAGCTATTTAATATTTTCCACTTGAAAACCAGGGGAAATGAGGCTGAGAGAGGTGTAGTGATTTGTCCTAGTTCAAAAGCCAAGGAGAGCAGGCTGTGAACCCAGAGACCATGCTCTTAGTGTGTGTGTGTGTGTGTGTGTGTGTGTGTGTGTGTGTGTGTGTGTGTGTGTGTGTGTGTGTGTGTGTGTGTGTGTGTGTGTGTGGTGTGTGGTGTGGTGTGTGATGTGCTTAAAAAACAAAAAGGAGATAAAAACAAACATATGAAAAGATGCTCAATATTGCTTATCATTCAGCTCAGTTCAGTCGCTCAGTCATGTCCGACTCTTTGCGACCCCATGAAATGCAACACACCAGGCCTCCCTGTCCATCACCAACTCCCGGAGTTCACCCAAACTCATGTGCATCGAGTAGGTGATGCCATCCAGCCATCTCATCCCCTGTCGTCCCCTTCTCCTCCTGACCCCAATCCCTCTCAGCATCATGGTCTTTTCCAATGAGTCAACTCTTCGCATCAGGTGGCCAAAGAATTGGAGTTTCAGCCTCAGCATCAGTCCTTCCAATGAACACCCAGGACTGGTCTCCTTTAGGATGGACTGGTTGGATCTCCTTGCAGTCCAAGGGACTCTCAAGAGTCTTTTCCAGCACCACAGTTCAAAAGCATCAATTCTTCCGCACTCAGCTTTCTTCATAGTCCAACTCTCACATCCATACACGACCACTGGAAAAACCATCATCAGTGAAATACAAATCAAACCTACAGTGAACTACCTCACACTGGTCAGAATGGCCATCATTAAAAAATCTACAAACAATAAATGCTGGAGAGGGTGTGGAGAAAAGGAAACCCTCTTGCACTGTTGGTGGAAATGTAAATTGATATAGCCACTATGGAGAACAGTGTGGCGATTCCTTTAAAAACTAAAAATAAAGCTACCATATGACCCAGCAATCCCACCACTGGGCGTATACCCTGAGAAAGCCATAACTGAAAGAGATGCACGTACTCCAATGTTCACTGCAGCACTTTTTACAATAGCCAGGACATGGAAGTATCATAGATGTCCATGAACAGATGAGTGGATAAAGGAGCTGTGTTACATATACACAGTGGAACACACCTAAGCTATAAAAGAGAAAGCATTTGAGTCAGTCCTAATGAGGTGGATAAGCTTATTGTACAGAGTGAAGTCAGTCAGAAAGAGAAAAACAAATATTGTATATTAACACATGTGCAGGGCATCTAGAAAGATGGTACCAATGAACTTATTTGCATGACAGCACTGGAGACGCAGACACAGAGAACAGTCTTGCGGGCACAGCAAGGGAGGGAGAGAGCAGCACGGAAACATACGCAGTATCATGTGCTGTGCATGTTATCACAGACAGCTGTACAGTATCACAGCATCATAAAACAGCCAGCCAGTGGGAACTCGCCGTGTGACACCGGAAGCTCAACCCAGGGCTCTGTGACAACCCAGAGGGCTGGGATGGGGTGGGAGATGGGAGGGAGGTCCAACCAAGAGGGGAAATATGTATATCTGCGGCTGATTCATGTTGATGTATGGCAGAAACCAGCACAATATGGCAAACCAATTACCCTCCAATAAAAAAACTTTTTTTAAGGAATTGAAAGCTTACCCAAAGGGTTAATGGTGGTAACCTCTGTAGAGACAGAGTACAGGAGTATGACTTGATCTTTGAAACAATTTGGATTTTTCTTCCCCAGCAAGAGATTCTACTTGAAATTGAAAAAGTAGAAAAACGAAACATAGAAAATCATCAGGCCTTCAATGTGAATTCTTACATATGGTAACACCATGCAATAAACCTAAGTACCACCTCAAAATGTGTTAAAACAGTGTTTAAACGGTCTTTTTGTTTTGGGGTTTTTTTGTTTGGGGGTTTTTTGAAAGGAGCCCTGATAAACAAATTCTGGATAATATGACTCATTTGATAAACATATCAAAATGGTGACTTAGAGGAAGGTGGTCAAAGTAAGCCTGACAACCTTCAACCCTGTCTATTACACTTTGTGTATTATAATATACACAAGTATTAGGGATGTAGTGTACAATGTAATGGCTGTAGTTAATACTGCTTTATAATATATAAGAAAGTTGTTCAGAGAATAAGTTCTAAGAATTATCTTGCAAGGAGAAGTTTTTTTTTTTTTGGCTCCAAAATCACTGCTGATGGTGACTGCAGCCATGAAATTAGAAGACGCTTACTCCTTGGAAGAAAAGTTATGTCCAACCTAGATAGCATTTTCAAAAGCAGAGACATTACTTTGCCGACTAAGGTCCGTCTAGTCAAGGCTATGGTTTTTCCTGTGGTCATGTATGGATGTGAGAGTTGGACTGTGAAGAAGGCTGATCGCCGAAGAATTGATGCTTTTGAACTGTGGTGTTGGAGAAGACTCTTGAGAGTCCCTTGGACTGCAAGGAGATCCAACCAGTCCATTCTGAAGGAGATCAACCCTGGGGTTTCTTTGGAAGGAATGATGCTAAAGCTGAAACTCCAGTACTTTGGCCACCTCATGCGAAGAGTTGACTCATTGGAAAAGACTCTGATGCTGGGAAAGACTGGGGACAGGAGGAGAAGGGGACGACCGAGGATGAGATGGCTGGATGGCATCACGGACTCGATGGACGTGAATCTGAGTGAACTCCGGGAGATGGTGATGAACAGGGAGGCCTGGCGTGCTGCGATTCATGGGGTCGCAAAGAGTCGGACACGACTGAGCGACTGAACTGAACTGAACTGAACCATGGTAATCATTTCACAAAACATGTAAATCAAGCCAGCACGCTATATGTGTTAGACTTACACAGTAATAATGAAACTCACTATTAGACTCATTATTATAAGAGTCATAACAGTGATATGTGTCACTTACCTCTCAGTAAAACTGGAAAAAAATTGAGCTATACCTTCTGATCATGTAAGACAACATTAACTAGGACTATAATATACATGCTGCCGTATAACCTGATACTTCACTCAACAGGTGATGTACTTTGGTTCATGTCAGTACACACAGTGCTATTTGATCATTTTAGAAGCTCCTCCACAGTATTTAGTTTAAATGTGGTTTAAAAGCCACAAATTATTCAACCAATCTACCACTGATATTCAACTAGGTTGCTTCTAATTATAATTTATACTGTGTCTCAGTGAATATTTTCTTTCACAAATATTTTCAGTATTGTCTGAGTTTCTACGGGTTAAATTCCTGGGAGTAGAATTATTGGGCAAAAAGGTACAGCACATTTAAAAATCTGAGAGCTATTCAATGTTACATGGCAGCCGGGATGGGAAATAAGTTTGGTTACATGTATATGTATTGCTAAGTCCCTTTGCTGTCCACCTTAAAACATCACAATATTATTAACTGGCTATACTCCAACATCAAGTAAAATTTAAAAAAATTGAGAGCTATTACCAACAAGCTTCATAGAAGGTTGGTCTACTTTGCAATTAGAGCAAATTCCCTATATCTTGGATATATTTACTATTGTGTAGAGATAACATTCGAGGAATTTTATTTTTCAGAGATAGCTGACTAGATTTATCTAGCTGTTTTGAGGTTTTTCTCCTCCCTCAAAATATCTGAAAGCAGAAGAACAAGATCTAATATTATCTACATTTAAATAGTGAATCATATCAACTTCTTTTTCTATTTGCTCCCACGATTCTGACAGCATACGTAAAAAAAAAAAAATTAAATAACCATATATAAAGTGATAGGAGGCCACAGGAAAACAACAGGTTTGCTTGATGAGATTGCCAAAGTGTGAGAATTCAGAGCCAAAATGATGATCAACATCCAGGACAACACAGGGAGGCCTGGTGAGTTTCTGTCCAGCAAAACTCAGGAATCAAATCAACAGTGGCTCCAGGAAAGCTAGATATCACCCAAATGCCTCCAACGTCCAGACCACAACTTATCCATTTTATAAGTGAGAAAACTAATCTTTCGCAGCTCCGCTCCCATCAGTTTGGTCAGACGGCTCAGAAGTGCATGCTCAAAGCCCACTCTGGGCATCAGAGTTCTTGGTATGTTGTCTGTCTAACCCCTACTCCCATTCAGACGTTTGCCTTCTGTAACAGCAACTCAGATCTGTGTATAGCACACAGCAAATCCTTAAATTCTAGATGACAGAAGAGAGGGAGGTAGTTCCCATTTCGTAAGTATCTCATCCCTCACATCCACGTGTAAAAACTGAAGCTATTTCACTTAACATATCAATATTTACTCTTTCTCAGGGACACCAGCAGATAAAAGCTGCCTGCTGAAAGGTAAAGTTACAGGCAACATTTTTCTAAGCCATCAATCTTTACCTCAAGCAGCAGCATGATCAGAGGAAGTCAAATGAATCACAGAATGGTGCTTAAAACTTAATGCTTAGTTATCAGGGGCAACAAACCACTCTGAAGGTTACCATCTAACATTATCTTCAACAGCTATTTAAATTTTTTATCTTTGGTAGTTATTTAAAAGAACAATTATTGTGCCCCATCTGTTTCCTTGAAGATGCCAGCAATAGTGACTCTTTAAAAAGGAAAGCATCTGTGGTGGGAGAAGAGAGAGCAGGTGACGAGTCACAGCTCTGATCCCTGGCACCTGGGTAAGAGAACAGGAAATGGATCACAGATTTTTTTAAAAAGAGAAAAAAAAAAAAAAGATGCAGAAGGACCAGATTCTGGGGGCTTATGGGGTGAAAGGAAAATAAAAATGGGAGCCTATCCAAAACCTAAACAAATAATTCTGCAGTTTAAGTCTGACTTCCCCCCATCCTCAGAGACAACTGCTACTAACAGTTAATATTATTAAGCACCTACCACATGCCTGGCAGTAATGGAATACTGGCCCTACTCTGTCATCTATCACAGCAACATTATGAAGTGGGTGTTTTCATCCCCACCCTACAAGCACAGAGACGGGACTTGGGAGGTGAAGGAGCTAGCTCGGGGTGAGACCACTGGTAAGCGCTGGAGTCGCGCTTCATGACCGGGTGTCACTGAGTGCCCCCCTCAGCTGTGAAGCACTAACACCCCACTTGCACGTGGTGCTGCTGCTGCTAAAGAGGCCTTCCCCTGGGCTCATGGGGGATGTCCGAAGGCTCCAGATGCTGTACGTGAAAGGCTGTTGCAGGCCAAGTCATCAGCAACTGCTTTGCAGAGGTGGAGAAGAGAAATTTCAAAGTGGCTGCAAAAGCAGACTGGGAGCCAGGCAGCACACGGCAGCAACCCCACGGAGGAAAGGATGAGGTTTGAAGGGGCAGGCTGGCCTGGGCACGCCTAATCACCTGCCCCACTGCCTGAAAGGCTAGATTCCAGAACAGCAGGAGGCTGGAGTCAGGAGGTCATTCCGTGAAGGAAGCTGGTGGTCCTGCTAACTAGCAAACCACGTGTGATCACCTCCCCCAGAGATCAGCAAGACCTCAATCAGTCCTGAAGGTGCTCTCACAGGATCTGCTGGAAGATGGCACCTACAGGACCAGGGTGGTGGCACAGCCAGAACATCAGTGGGCTAATAGCCGCCCCTGCTCTCATTATTATGGATTCTGAGTGTGACCACTTAGGGTACAACCAGAGACGCCTGGTCTCCAGTGGGTGAGAGAGCTCAGAGCACTGTTGTGGCAGTGCATTCGTTAGCCTGACATTTGAGGTTGACTGTGTGGCTCCACTTCACAGATAGGGAAACTGAGGCACAGTAAAGGGTGAGTGACTTCCCATCAACCCCAAGTGAGAGTTCCAGTCATCGGGCGCCCAGCCAAAGATTCTTTCTCCCAGAGCAGCGGTTTTCAAGTGTTTAAAGGCTCAGAACAGCTTCAGATGGAATTGTCCCTGGAAACTCAAATTAAGTAGGTCAAAAGTAGAACTCATCTGTCAGACGCAGTATTGCAGCTCAGGATCAGGTCCCATATTGGCCACTTAGAGTTGTGACGTCTTGAGGAAGTCAGTCTCTCCAAGACTCAGCTTCTTCATGTCTAACGAGGGATTATACTGCCTCCCTCACAGTTGTTTATGAGAAATCAATGAGACTATCTCAAGTTCCCCAGTGCTTGATCCATGAAGGACATTATCATTATTGCTACCACTCTATCTATGGGTAGGAAGGATGCTGCTGTCATTCAACAGCTGGTACAATGTCATCTCCAATCATGATCATAAACCAAGCAGCAGAGTAGCCAAAGGTTAATTTTTAAAACTGATGCCAATCAAATTAGAGAAATATACATAATAGAGAAAAAGAAAGAAAAGTGTCCATGCATGTTTAATTATATTCACAGAGTTAACACAGAGGCTGTGCCCTTTGCTCTGGCACCAGTGAGTCAGCCACATACACTCACTCTGCATCTTTGGCACCAACAATAATTAGGACATCCATATTCATTCAGACACACTGGTGGCTGACCCAGAAGCCAACAACAGATGTGTCGGGGCCAAAATGGGAAGTGGTAGAATACAGTGACAAGAATGCCAACTAGGAGTTGGACAAGAGAGCTTGAATCTTGCTAGATTTGTCCTCCGAGGCTCAGCTTCTTCATCTAAGGAGATGACATGTAGAAGTACCAGCTACACTCATCAAAACGCAACACACACCAGATGAACATGAATGCTTCTCCTCCCCTCTAAGTCGCTAACTTTGGGGCCCCTTCCCTAAGCAGCAGGAAAACACGTGATGATAGAGAGTCTCTATAAACGGTTACAGTACCCACAATAATAATGCTTGTAAATGTGCCAAGCCCTCCTTTAAACATGCTATATAATGTTAACTCATTTAATCCTACCATAACCACAACATTATAAAGCACTGTTAACATGCTTTAACATTTACAGCAGAGGAAATCAAGGCACAGAAAAGCTAAGAATCTAGCCCAGGGTCACACAGATAGTAACAGTAGTGTCAAGACTCAAACCCAGGCTACCTGGTTCCAGAATCAATGTTCTCATAATACTATTAGCATAATGTTTCAGTTCAGTCGCTCAGTCGTGTCCGACTCTTTGAGACCCCATGGACTGCAGCACGCCAGGCTTCCCTGTCCTTCACCAACTCCCAGAGCCTGCTCAAACTTGTGTCCATCAAGTCAGTGATGCCATCCAACCATCTCATCCTCTGTCGGCCCATTCTCCTCCCGCCTTCGAGCATCAAGGTCTTTTCTAATGAGTCAGTCCTTCGCATCAGGTGACCAAAGTATTGGAGTTTCAGCTTCAGCATCAGTCCTTCCAATGAATATTCAGGACTGATTTCCTTTAGGATGGACTGGTTGGATCTCCTTGCAGTCCAAGTTACTCTCAAGAGTCTTCTCCAACACTGCAGTTCAAAAGCATCAATTCTTCAGCGCTCAGCTTTCTTTATGGTCCAAGTCTCACATCCATACATGACTACTGGAAAAACAATAGCTTTTACTAGACAGACCTTTGTTGGCAAAGTAATATCTCTGCTTTTTAATATGCTGTCTAGTTTGGTCATAACTTTTCTTCCAAGGAGCAAGTGTCTTTTAATTTCATGGCTGCAGTCACTATCTGCAGTGATTTTGGAGCCCAAGAAAATAAAGTCTGTCATGGTTTCCATTGTTTCTCCATCTATTTGCCATGAAGTGATGGGACCGGATGCCACAATCTTTGTTTTCTGAATGTTGAGTTTTAAGCCAACTTTTTCACTCTTCTCTTTCACTTTCATCAAGTATAATGTTTACACCTCTCTTATTGAAGGTAGGTATTTTCTTTTACATTTCATAGTGTCCAACTCTTTGCGACCTCATGGACTGCAGCACGCCAGGCTTCCCTGTCCATCACTAACTCCTGGAGATTACTCAAAATCCATATATAACTTATAATCAGCCCTCTGTGTCTGCAATTTCTCTGTATCCACCGCCGCAACCAACCGCACATTGTGTATTTACTGTAGCATTTACTACTGAAAAGCATCCACGTATAAGTGGACCATGCAGTTCAAATTCATGTTGTTCAAGGGTCAACTTCTGTCCAGAATTACAAAAGGTTGTCATGCTGTCTGCAAGTACACTTGTGAGGTTAACAGGACAAATTTAACATTCCCAGTTGGCAGATGAATAAATCAAAGCACAAAGGTTAAGTGACCTACCTAAAGGACAGAGTGGGAATCAGGGGCAGGGCTGGGGCTAAAATGCACGTCCCAAGAGTCAAACTGTAGAAGTAAATGGCCCAATGACTGTCTAGGCACTGATAAAATAAATTTCATAGGTGTCATCAAGGTTCCCCCATCAGCAATACTTAACATATCAGCAGTATTTACTCTCCACGCTGCTTTAACCAGGGCAGAGGTAAGTTCACACTGATCATGATACAATCTCCAACCCCACCCTAGACAGTCTCCTCTCATCACAGCTGTGTGAAGAAGCATTTTCTTTATTGCTGGGAAGCCCACCATACATCAGCCCAATGAGGTCACCAACAGAGATAAGAGTGGGAATGGGACACAGGTGGCTCAGGGTGGTGAGCCACTAATGAGAAAAGAGCCTGAGAAAGCAGCATGGGGGATGATCATCTCGGTGGCGAGAAGGGAATGTAAACAAGTGTCAGTGAAGAGTGATGACCGGAAGGAGGGGAAAAAGAAGAAAGTGGAGCTGGAGCTCTCTGGCAGGAAATGGAAGTGCACTAGAGGTTCTCTGTACCCGTCTCTGCTGAAATACAATCCCACCATGGAGCAAACACACATAGAAGCTGGCCTCCAACCAGAGGGTGCCAGAAGAAGAGCAAACCGAAGACCACCGAGAAAGAGGTTCCATGAAAACCCTCCAGAAAGCCAACAAAACAAGGGTGCTAAGGCCATGAGTTACCATTTTTCCTTTCCTCTCTTTTCCACTGCTTCTGTAAGAATGCTACGTTGCTGCTGCTAAGTTGCTTCAGTCGTGCCTGGCTCTGTGCGACCCCATAGACAGCAGCCCACCAGGCCCCCCATCCCTGGGTTTCTCCAGGCAAGAACACTGGAGTGGGTTGCCATTTCCTTCTCCAACGCATGAAAGTGAAAAGTGAAAGGGAAGTCGCTTAGTTGTGTCCAACTCCTAGCGACCCCATGGACTGCAGCCCACCAGGCTCCTCCATCCATGGGATTTTCCAGGCAAGAGTACTGGAGTGGATTGCCATTGCCTTCTCCGTAAGAATGCTATAGTACTTTACAAATATTGATAGGTGCCAGCTTGAGCCCAAGGTGACTTTCCCTGAGGATTCGGGTGCCTGAGTGAAGGACCTCAGGGGCCGGCCACTCTGCTGAAGACCATCTGGATGATGGACTAAAGGGCTAGCTGGAAGAGAATCTGTTTTTAGGGAAGCTAGTTGGGTCCCCAGACTTGAACCAGTTAACTGGGCTTGGGCAGGGAGCAAGGCAGTTCTGAGCATAACACAGTGCCAGTCACTCTGTTCTCTGACCCGGCATTCATGGACTTGTGTCTGCATCTTAGGAAAAGACCAAACTTCAGAACATCAGAGCAGAGCAGACAACACAGCCCCAAGGCCCAGAAAATGAATTAGCCCAAAGCCACAAATAAAGGTCTCACCACTTCAGCGGCGGCCACAGCACAGCGCTGCCAACTGGTGGTGTCAGCGCCATCACCAGAATGGCCCAAGAAGGCAGCGTATAATAGTGTGGCGGCATGACTGTGGCAAGGTGCCAACTGGCTCAGCGCTGATAAGCATCAGGGAGACCCAGTCCCAGCGCCCAGCAGGGCACTTCCGAAGACTCTGCCTCACCCCAGCGCTGGGCTGATGGCTCAGAATGGTCATCACCACACAGAGAACTCAAAAGGAAGTGGCCTTCAGAAAGCCAAAGGAATGCCCCACGAGGAACCTCCCCAGGGTGCTCAGAAACACTTGGAGAGGCTTCAAGGGAAAGCAGCATGAAAGTTCCCCTGTGGAGGGCAGGACAGAGCCAGAGGAAGGCTGCTTCATATTACTGAAGTTTTCTCTTTTTGGTGCCCTATTCACCAATTTGGCCTAGATGCGGGGGAAAGTAACATTTTTCAAAAACTTAAGAATTCAGAATTAACAGTAGTGAGCTAGTAACTTAAAGCAATTATAAGAAGCCGAAGAAACAGAGAAATAGGACTAATAAACAAATTTAAGCATACAGATAGAACTCCCACATTGTGTCAGCCATTCTTCATGGAAGGATAGAGTAGATAATCCCACACAAAAAATTAAGTGAAACAGCTCTCTAGCTCTACAAAACACTATATTATATGTATATATATATATAAGATGAAAGGCGAAAGAATACAATTGACTAATGAAGAAAATATTTCAAAAAATTAAAAAGATGTGCAGGTTGGCAGAAGAGAGAGATTAATCAGCCATTCGAATGGTAGACAGGTAAGAATAACACTGATTCATTTTTCAACAGAAGACAAATTATGAAGGTACACTCAGACCTAGAAGCTAACTAGCTCTTCTATCTTCTACTTCACGTGGCATTTTATCTCTGCCTTGCGTACAGCATTCACTACTGTGCATATCATTTCCTTCTCTTCCCAACTAGACAGTGAGCTGGTTAAGAGCCATGTCTTTTACTCACCTCCTTATCTAGCACGATGCCTGATAAAGAGTAAGCATTAAATTAGTGTTCATTGAATGAATGAGTGAATAAATGAGTGAATAAATGAACAAGTGAACCAAAAAAGAAATGTTAAAGGGACTGATATAAGCATATCTCTTGAAGACATGGGGAAAAGGAAGTTATGGTCCCATATGGCAACCAGAGAAGGCAACTCATACACTTGGCATGTCACTGAAGTCCATTTTATATATTCCTTAATGGTTTCAGGTATACATGTCTGTGTTCACCAAGAGGCCTTAAATCCTAAAGAGCAAGGACCACGATTTCTATGTACCCTTTTATAGTGCCTGGCACAGTGCAAGGTTTAGATCTTAAATAGATATTCATTAAATAGGCTTGAATAAAAAAGATGAGAAGAGACAAGTAAAGTAACTTCTAGCAGGCAAGGTTCTTTCATTTTAATTTACAGGAGAAAGGAGCTGGCTATTTATCAGGCTTCATTGCGACAGGCATTCCTCAGGACAAAGGCAGGCTTTCAGAAGCACACAAGTGGCAGCTCCTTCTCCAGAGCTCCAGGCTTGGTATTTCCAAGGGAGAGCTAGGGGTCAATAGGAAAATGCGCTGGCACAGGCACATGCCAGGGAAGTTGGCACAGCACCTGCTCAGGCTGGGACTGACTCCAGGCAGCCTGACCAAAGTCAAGAAAGCTCATAATTCACGCAGAGGAGAAATGAAAAACAATTTGGTCAGGTGGCACTGGATTGGGCAAGTGAATGTCAACTGAACTCAACAGTCAGGACCAGAAGGAGGGGATGGGAAGAGGCGTGGACACATCCCTCTTTCGAAAACACAGGACCCAGGTGAAGGTAAAAGGTCTCTGCTTCTTGG
The DNA here is from genome assembly GCA_006410635.1 of Cephalophus harveyi. Lineage (NCBI taxonomy): Eukaryota > Metazoa > Chordata > Mammalia > Artiodactyla > Bovidae > Cephalophus > Cephalophus harveyi. The sequence goes on along the minus strand of SJYT01050770.1, from coordinate 97,017 downwards.
ATTGGGCAACTCCAGCCATAGCACTTGTCAGCAAAAAGCCTGCAGAGGATGAATGGGACAGACTCCTCTCTTAATGTAAAAATTCCTAAGCAGACAGCTCCCAGCTCCTACCACTGGATTAAAGGAGCGGGACAAAGAAGCCAATTATTAGCGAAGGAAAGGCTCTGAGACAGGAAGTGCAGTCGGTTATTACAGCTAGGGCTAAGGATGACAGTTGCCAGGGTATTCAAACATGTATGGAGAACAAAGCAAGAGGGAGCTATGATCATCAGTTTATGTCCTTTCTGAGGAAGCAGGTCAGGGTTTTCAGGACTACCTAACTGTACCTAGACTGCACCTAACTGTACCTAGACTCTTCCAGGTAGGGGAGGTGGGCAGCCAGCCCTGCCCCGCTCCCCCTCAAAGGGCCCTGTCATACCTGCTTTGCCTCGACACAACTCCTGTCCCACCCATATTATTCAGGAGAGTCAGCAATGGTTACACTGAGCAAGAATCATAAGCTTGAGTGTCACTTGAGTGCCAATTAGTCATGGAACAGACTCTGAAGGGACAGTCTCTAGACTCATCCAGTAACTGGTATTGCCACAGGCAGCCGAGCTCATCGACCCTGTCCCCTGTGTTGCTGCAGTACTCCCGGGAGAGTTCAGAAGCTCCTCTTTCACAGAAATAGAAAAAAAAAAAATTCTAAAATTTGTACGGAACTACAAGAGACCCAAATAGTCAAACAATCTTGAGAAAAAAGAACAAAGCTGGAGGCAAGACACTCTTGATTTCAAACTATATTATCAAACTACTGTAATCAGAAACAGTATGGTACTGGCATAAAAAGAGATACACAGAGCAATGAAGTGGAAGACAGAGTCCAGAAATAAGCCCATGGATATAAGTCAACTAATTTTCAACAAAAGCCCCAATCATATATAAGGACAGTCTAAGGACAGGATAAGTGAAAGTGAAAGTTGCTCAGTTGTGTCTGACTCTTTGTGACCCCATGGACTATACAGTCCTTGGAATTCTCCAGGCCAGAATACTGGAGTGGGTAGCTGTTCCCTTCTCCAAGGGGATCTTCCCAACCCAGGGATCAAACCTAGGTCTCCTGTATTGCAGGCAGATTTTTAACCAGCTGAGCCACCAGGGAAGCCCAAGAATACTGGAGTGGGTAGGATCGGTTCAGTTCAGTCGCTCAGTCGTGTCTGACTCTTTGCGACCCTATGAATCGCAGCACGCCAGGCCTCCCTGTCCATCACCAACTCCCGGATAGTCTCTTCAAAAAATGATGTTTGGAAAACTGGACATCCACATGTAAAAGAATGAAATGGTACCCTTATCTTACCCCATACACAAAAATCAACTGAAAATGGATTAAATACAAACATAAGACTTGAAATTATTAAACTCCTATAAGAAAACATCAGGGAAAAAATTTCTTGACATTGGCTTTGGCAATGATTTTTGGATATGATACTAAAAGTTTAGCCATCAAAAGCAAAAATAAACAAGATGAACTACATCAAACTAAAAAAGCTCATAAACAGCAAAAGAAATCCACCCCCACCTAAACAAAATGAAAAGGCAATCTATGGATTGGAGAAAATATTTCCAAACCATACATCTGATAAGGGGTTAACGTTCAAAATATATAAGGAACTTCTACAATTAAATAGCAAAAGAAATAACCCAACAAAAAATGGGCAAAGGGCCTAACTAACATCTTCTCCAAAGATGACCTACAAATAGCCAACAGGCACATAAAAAGCTGTTCAACATCATTAATCACAGGAAAATAGAAATCAAAACCACAATGAGCTATCATCTCACACCTGTTCAGATGGCTATTATCAAAAGCAAACAAAAGAGAAGCGTTGGCAAGGATATGGAGAAAAGAGAATCCTTGTACACTGTTGGTGTGAATGGAAATTGGCACAGCCACTATGTAAAACAATATGGAGTTTCCTCAATAAAATACTATATGATTTAGCAACCCCTCTTTGAGGTATATATCCAAAAGAAATGAAATCAACACTTCAGAGAGATGTCTGTCTTCCCATGTTCACTGCATTATTACCCATAATAGACAATACATGGTAACAACCTAAGTGTGTCTTGATGAATGAATAAACAGTACTGTGTGTGTGCGCACATACAAACACACAATGAAATATCATTCAGCATCACAAAAAGATTGTTCTTTGCAACATGATCAATGAACCTGGAGGACACTATGCTGAGTAAAATAAACCAGACACAAAAGAAAAAAACCCGCATAATCTCACTTATACGTAGAATCTTTAAAAAGTCTAATACATTGAAGCAGAGAGTGGAACGATTACCAGGGGCAGGGAGGCAGGGGAAATGGGGACACACTGGACAAAGGGTAAAAGCTGCAATAATGTAGGATTACTAAATCTAGAGAGCCAAGTATAGAATGTGCTCAGTCATGTCTGACTCTTTCCAACCCCACGGAGTATAGCCCACGAGGTTCCTCTGTCTATGGGATTTCCCAGGCAAGAGTACTCCAAGAACACTGGAGTGGGCTGCCATCTCCTTCTCCAGGGGATCTTCCCGACCCAGGGATGGAACTCTCATCTCCTGTGGTGCCTGCACTGTCTGGCAGATTCTCCACCACTGAGCCACCTGGGAAGCCCCATAAAATGATGAGTATAAGTTAAATAATACTATATGATTATAAGTGAAATGCTAAAACTTTGCTAGGGGACTAGATTTCAGGTATTCTCATTACACCAAAAAAAAAAAAATGTGTTGGTAACTAGCTCAACTCTAGTAATCATTGCACTATGTATATGTATATCAAATCATGTTGTACACCTTTTCAGTCTTTTAAAAAGAAGCTAGACCACAGGAGTGAAAGCTTCAGGGAGCAGCCAGGACAGAAGGGACCTCTAAGCAGGAAGGAGGAGATGGTATGGATCACTCTCCACAGCCTTCCCCCAAGCTCTTCCCCACCCCATCCAATCTGCCTTCACCCACAGCTAAAACCCCTAACTGTTCCTGCTCCAGGTAAGGGCACAGTGAGGATGTAGAGGTAGGCAGCTTAGGAATTAGACTGTTCCATGAGGGCAGGGCAAGCCCACTTTCCTCACCATTTCCTCCCCGCATCCAGCATAGGGCTAAATACTCACTATATGTTAACCGAATTAAGGGAGAGGTTATCAGCATGCCAGTTGTAAAGGAGAGGCCTTAAGTTCAAGAAGTGGGTCTACAGAAGACCTGCTCCTATCACTGGCCATTAAGTCCCTCATTCTTTAAATGTCATGGAACACCTTCCCAGTTTGCAGAGAAGCCCACACGATGACCTCACTCTTCCTCCATCCCTTCAAGTGTGAAATGAACACTCCCCTGGAAAACAAGGCTAGGGAAGGTTACTCAACAAAATGCGCAAAACATTCCCTTCCATAATCTCCCAGGGAGTTCACCAGCTCTAATAACCACCGGGAATGATAAACAGGTTTCTGTTCCTGGTTCCGTCACCAATTAGTCTGAAGACCTCATATCAGCCATCAGAACCTTTGCAGTCTTTGTTCTGTGTTCTGTAAAATGATCTTTAGACCGAGGAGGGCAGGAAGTCCCGAATTTAAATATGAACCACTCCTAGTAACGCACATCTGAATCAGGACCAGGCATTTTAACCAAGCCAGTCCCCTGGTGGGCCCATACAGTGTCCTTTAAGCAGGAGACAGTGAGCTATCTGTGGACAATGAGACTACATGGAGAGATAAAGTAGCTCCCTCAAGGTCTCAAACAGTCAAGGGAAAAAGGTGTTCCGGCAGGAAGAACAACAACTTCTCACCTGATTGGATTGTTCACACAGTAGAAAGCAAGTTATTCTTTGTCTCCTGAAGCTGAAGAAAATCACCAATGAGCAGATGCTAGACTTAACTGTGTCCTGCCAAATTCATATGTTGAAGCCCTAACCCCCCAAAGTGGCTGCATCTGGACATGGATCTTTTAGGAGGTAACTATTGTTGAATGGGCTTCCCTGGTGGCTCAGACAGTAAACCCAGGTTCAGTCCCTGGGTTGGCAAGATCCTCTGGAGAAGGGAACGGCTACCCACTCCAGTACTCTTGCCTGGAGAATTTAATGGACAGGGGAGCCTGGTGGGCTACAGTCCATGGGGTCACAAAGAGTTGGACACGACTGAGTGACTAACATTTTTTTTTTTTAATTGTTAAATGAGGTCCCAAGGGTACAGTCCTGATCAGACAGGATGGATGGCCTTAAAGAAGAAGATAGTTCCCTCCCCACACCCGTGCAGTGAGGAAAAGGCCACGTGAGGATGCGAAGAGGGCGGGACTGCCAGCGATGGAAGAAGCCAGTCCTCACTGGCACCCAACTTGCTGAGACATTGCCTTGGGTTTTCCAGCCTTTGGAACTGTGAGAAAACAAATGCTTGTTGCTTAAACCACCCAGTATATGGTGTTTTATGGTAGTGCTGCGGCTGTCTGAGCCAGGACAGTAAGAGACTCAAGTAGGCCGCTGGCTCTCCCCAACCTCGTATGACATTCGTCTCCAGGTAAAACTATGGGTGGGCTAACAAGAGAGCTGAAGACAGCAAGAGCACAGAGTGAGAGGCAGGCTGAGGCCAAGGGAGAGGCAGGTCAGCCAACTTCTTTCCGATGGTGGGACGCCCAGAGATTGCCAGCCTTGAGGGCAGAGCTGCAGACCCTCTGGCATCACAGCCAGTTGAGGACCCCGCGAGCCCAGCAGCCCCGGACAGACGGTTCACACCCTGTGCCACCCTGGCGGTCTGCATCAGCAGAGATGAAGAAACAAAGGCAGTCGGTGGAAAGAGGAAGTTGTGTCAGGGAACCATCTGGATACATCGCCCTCGCCCTGCCATCCAGATAACACTGACCTCCCATCCCACAGGCAGGGAGGCTCGGGTCTGAATGCCCAGGGAGGGCCCCCAGAGGAGCCGCCGCCACGGCCTCAGCAGACGACAACCTCGAGGTAATTACAAGTGGCATAAATATATCCAGTCAATTACAGAGTGGAACAGGCACTCCATGGAGCCCTGCAAAAACGCACTCACGGAGAGCAAGGACTTCACGGAAAGATACCGGCCTCAGAAAGCACAGCAATGTGACAGACGTGGGCCCGAAAGAACTCATTTCCAGAGAAAGTGGATTAATTTTGGTTCTCAGTCACAGTCAGCTCCCATGACAGCTGATTCAGAGTCATGAGGAGATAGACAGACAGCAGCAGGGGAAGCAGGGAGGCTCTTGCGTGCTGCTCAGCAAGGCGAGACAGCTCACGGTGAGACGGGCAGGCAGAGCCGGGGGCTCAGCTCGGGCGCCAGCCGCCGCCCAGGAAGGTCAAGCTGGGGCCCCACAACTGGCGGGCCACAAAGATTTACATGACACATCCCTCAGTGTCTGCACTTTGGGGCACACCCCACTCAAAAGTTGTTTCTGAAGAAATACAATTAAAAAGTCATGTTGTCTAGCTCCACCAATGAGCTTGCTTTCTGGCAGCAGCTCTGCCCTTCTCTTTTCCCTTTTCCTTTTTAAGGATCCCAAGGTATACGTGGAGAACGAAATGGCAGCCCACTCCAGCATTCCTGCCTGGAGAATTCCGTGGACAGAAGAGCCTGGCAGGCTGCAGTCCGCAGGGTCGCAGAGTCGGACACGACTAAGTGACTAACACACACACACACAGGTATCCGTAATTTTTTTTTTTTTTTTTTTAAAGAATTTTAAAAAATTTACAGGGTCAGAAAGGAACTCAAGTCACCTAGTCTGATCACTCACTTGAAACTCAACTTTAAGCTGATCACCTAAGCTAGAATGCCTCCAGTGATGAAACTTCTTCCCTCTAAAGCTTATTTCACTTTCCAACAACTCTGACAGCTAGAAAATTCTTCGACTGAGCCAGGATCTGCATGCCTATCATCTAGTTCTGCGCTCAGGGTATCAAAGGACAAGTGCAGGCTCCCAGCTTCAAGGCAGCCTTTTCAAAAGCTGAAGACAGCTAGCAAGACACTGGTGTTCACAGTGCTGGGAGACCCTGGCCCAACCTCCTAATCAAGTTCTCTTCCGTAAGAACAAAAGAAGTCAGCTTCAAGCTAAACTTTTTAAATCATAAATGTTCTGAGGTACAAGGGATGGTAAAGATCATTTAATTCATTTCTCCCTTCTTACCTTCCCAGGTGAAATCCAGGCCCAGAGAGGAGCTACTCTCAACACCCTGCCCAAGTGTACATACCCACTTAGTGGTATTCCCCAGCTTAGACTTGAGCCCTCATTTCCGGAGCTCTTTGTACTGAATTCTCCTAGAACACCACTTCTCCTCACTTTCCCCAACAAAACTGTGCTCTGCCCTTACTACGACCTTCACACACACACACACAATTCAGTCCATCACTGTTTCCAACTTAAAGACTTAGACCTCTGGCCTTTGTTTACCCTCGTACAACCATACATGTAAAACTGAGTCCCTGGGGCACTTGGGCCCCATATTGGTGTCCATCCCTGGAAGGGCACAGCAAATACTTCTAGAAACCATTCTGTGTAAAAACTACAAACAGGAGTTTCAGTGCCATAAATGAGATTCCAGAGGAAAGGAAAAAAACTTTCCCATAGGTCTGTTACCTTAATCAGGTTTTCCAAAGGAAATCGGAACAACAGATGTGGGATTCGCTCATTTACTTGCAGTACTGGCATTCAGAAAGGAGACGCCAGACCTGAGAGTTAGCAAGAAAGGCAAAATGGAAACCAGCAAACTGTAAGCATTTACTTAACGTGTACTAATTGAGGATGACGAAGATGGCCTTGAATTTTTTTCCCCCCCGCCTCTCCTGAAGGCGGCACAATGATGAAAATGAGCTAAGCAGATCCAGTGAACAAACATCTATTAATGTGACGAACACTCTATGGCCAGGATACAGGCATTACGGAGATAATGAAAAATTCTCCCTCCCAGTATTTATAATCCAAGAAGTGGCAGTTCAGTGGTTAGGGCTCAGCGCTGTTACTGCCATGGCCCAGGTTCAACTCCTGGTCAGGGCACCAAGAGCCCACAAGCCAAGTGCTGAGGCCAAAACAAAAACCAAACAAATAAAAACAGCAAAGCCAATCAAAATAGTTACCTGGGGAAAAAACATTAAAAAAAAAAGAAAGAAAGAGACTGTGTCAAGAACACGGTAAATCAGTGGTTTTCAACCAGAGTGATTTCTGGCCTACCTTCAGGGTACATTTGGCAATATCTAAAGACATTTTTCATTGGAAAAGACCCTGATGCTGGGAGGGATTGGGGGCAGGAGGAGAAGGGGACGACCGAGGATGAGATGGCTGGATGGCATCACCGACTCGATGGATGTGACTTTGAGTGAACTCCGGGAGTTGGTGATAGACAGGGAGGCCTGGCGTGCTGCGATTCATGGGGTTACAAAGACTCAGACACAACTGAGTGACTGAACTGAACTGAAAGACATTTTGGGTTGTCGCAACTGGACGGTGCTATTGGCACACAGTGGATAAAGGACCAGGAAGCTCCTAAACGTCCTACAGTGCACGGAATGGCCCCACGACAATGAATCATGTGGTCCAAAATGACAGCAGTGATGAGGCTGAGAAACCCAGAAGTACATGCTCAATAAATGTTGGTTAAATTGAATTAGAATTCATCCAATTCAATATTTATTGAGCATATGCATGTGTCAGGCACTGTTATAACCATCCAAGAATCAAGGATGAGTAAGACATGTATCTTCTCTCAAGGCTACATAAAGCAACTATAAAAATACAAGGAGGGATGCGATCCAAAGTTAAATTGGGTGTAGAAATGCTGCAGGATTCTCAAAAGATGTGACGCCTGTAAGCCGGCATTAATCAGGAAGAAGATGGGTCCCCAGCTTGGTCCTGGAAGAAAGACGAGATTTGGATAGGCAAGCTGGGGGTGCCCCGGCAGGCGAGCAGGCTGTGTTAAGGGACAGCAGTAGCATCACCAGCCTCACGATGAGAAAGGCACACCTGTTGGAGGCAAAAGAGCACCTCTGATTCTCCTGAATCACTGCCAGCTGCAGAAGCCAAGGCTTTATCTCCTTCTTCTGTTCACCAAGGCTTTGAACAGGATATGGCATTAGTGAATGAAGCCATTAGAAAATGACAGTAAAAACAAGAACTACCATTTAATAAGCCTTCGCTCCATGTCAGATAGTTTGCATAACACTTTATCTGCAGTAACGCATTCAATCCTTACCACAGCCCTGTAAAGTACACAGTATTACCACTCTTAATATGAGGACTCTGAGCGATGGAATGGACAGATAGATGAACAAATGAGTCAACCAAGAAGCAGCTTGAACAGCTCTCCTTCTTTCTCATCCTAATAGGGGATCTTCCCAATTCCTACCACTGTCCAGCTTTCCAGCTTGCTCCTCCTTTCAGAAGATTACATGCAAGGTGGCTGACCAGAATCAAGCTTGAAAAGCACAGGTGTCCAGTTGGTAGATGGTCATTTTATTACAGTCTCTAAGGCCATATGGCGGATTTCCCAGGTGGCTCCACGGTAAAAGAATCCACCTGCCAATGTAGGAGTTGCAGGAGATGCAGGTTCCATCCCTGGGTGGGGAAGATCCCCTGGAGAAGGAAATGGCAAATGTACTCCAGTATTCTTGCTGGGATAATCCCATGAATAGAGGAGCCTGGTGAGCTACAGCCCATGGGGTCACAAAGAGTCGGACATGACTGAGCATGCACGCAAGGCCATGTGGCACTGGCATCATGTCTAAGACTTCCCAGAATTTCTGCTGGCCAGAGGCAGCATCACACAAGAGAAGGGGGCAAAGATGCTGTTGGAGGACATACTCAGGGAAAACATTCAGGATCTCCGGTCCACATTAACAGAAGGCAGCAGCGCACAGCAGCTTCTTTTCACTAGCACATTTAGCATACTACCCTCTAATTATGTGATAAAAGTCCCACTGGCGACTGCTTTTTCCAGATCAGCACATTACCACCATCCAAATATTTCTCAGTCTCTAAATAATAGGGTAGTCTTACTCGACACATATCTGCAGCAGCTGCAAGAGCATAAATAGGTGCTAAATAATCGGTCCTATTTATGCAGTCCTCCCACCATTTATAGGATATTCCAGGGGCTTTATTTCATTGGGTCTACACAATCATAAGACACGTCATCTTATTTCCATTTTACAGTGGAAGAAGCAAGGATCAGAGACATGAAGTGAATTGCCCATCATCCCACAGGAAGTTCTTCTGACCACAGCTGCCCTTTCTAGTAACCCTGATATGTACCAACCACTTGGCATGGCCCTTTGGCTATGGGGCAATTTCCACCCTCTATTTCTTTCCTATTTAATGTGCAAACAAATAAAGTCTAAATGCATGTTAATTTTTTTAAAATCACTGTGATTCAAAACCTGATACAGAAATAATCCCTTTCTCTTATTAGAATAGGCTCAGCTGATTTAAAGAGTTGGCACACTTTTTCTGTATAAGGCCAGATAACAAATATCTTAGGCTTTGTAGGAGAGACTCTCTAATCACAATGACCCAAGGCTGTCCTTATAGTGCAAAAGCAGTCACAGGTTATCTGAAGATGAATGGGTGTGTTTATGTTTGAATAAACTTTATCAAAACACTGGGGTGGGGGCTGGTTTGCTGAAATTAAATCACTGGGTCTTCCCATCTGTTGTGGATTCAGTTCAGTGTGTTGAAGCCCTAACCTCCAATGTATTTGGAGACAGGGCCCAGAGGGAGGTAAGTATGGTTAAACGAGGTCATAAGAGCGATGCCCAGTCCAACAGGGCTCCAGTCCTTATAAAAAGAGGAAGAGACATCAGGAGTGTATGGGCACAGAGAAAAGGCTGTGTACGGACAGAATAAGGAGGAGGCTGTCAAAAACCAGGAAAACAGGCCTCACCAGAAACCCTGACAGCACCTTGATCTTGAACTTCCAGGTTCCAGAAGTGTGAGGCAATAAGTTTCTGTTGTTTAAGCCACCGATCCATGGGATTCTGTTATGGCAAATTGGTCTGCAGCCCAAAAAGCCTAATACACTATCCACTTACAAATCTGATCAACCTACACAAGTCAAATCTCCTACAAATTTAGGAATCAGAAAAATGACATTTTTTTTTTCCCCACGGAAATAGGTGAAAAAGGCGTTAGTCCATTTTCCTTTCCAAAGCTCCCTGAATTAAAGATCCCTTTATCCTACTCCAACCACTTGGCTCAACACTGCTTCTTTTCCTCACTTCTCTGAGTTTTCCAGTTACTTATATAACATTCCCTAGAAGGCCTCATGCCACTGTTTTGCCTTCTAAGACGGAAACAGACAATCCCAGGGCCCTCACAAAGTGCAGTATGAATGATTGTTTGGCTAGGGTAGAGGGGCCAAACAGATGCACAACTCTGATTCCTAACACATAGATTTCTGGTTAATGCTTTAGGAGAGTGAATACAAGTCTGTAAGTCAGAAATGGTGGTCTTAAATTGTGGGAGAAATGAACCTTTAAAAGATGTTTGCAGGAAACATCTGAAGAAGAGCAAGAAAAAGCCACCAAAAGGCCCCCAAGGGGTTTCCCAGGTGGCACAGTGGAAAATAACCTCTGGCCAATGCAGGAGATGCAGGAGACATGGGTTTGATCCGTGGGTTGGGACGATCCCCTGGAGTAGGAAATAGCAACCTGCTTCAGTATTCTTGCTTGGAAAATTCCATGGACCGAGGAGACTGGTGGGCTATAGAATTCATGGGGTTGCAAAGAGCTGGAGATAGTCGCTTCAGTCGTGTCTGACTCTGTGCGACCCCGTGGACTGCAGCCCACCAGGCTCCTCCGTCCATGGGATTTTTCAGGCAAGAGTACTGGAGTGGGTTGCCATTGCCATCTCCTAAGCACACATAACAGGGCCCCAAAGGATCACTTGCTTTCTGAGCAAGGTTGTCTACAGAGTTCAGAATTTTGCAGAGTGGTTCACACAGCAGAGGTAGCAATTACAACCAAGCTGATCTACAGCGAGACAGCTACAATTCCCAGACCTCTAATTCTGTGCCAATCACCCTTTCTGCAGACCTCCAAAGTCTTCCTTAATAAAAAGATCCAGCAGTCATGACACCAGAAAACTCCTTGGAAAGGATGCTGTATCATTCTGAAAAACAGAAATGGAAGCATGAGTGTGGCAGTATTAGAGTGGCTTTCAGAAAGAGAGGCAAGGAAAACTCTGTATTTTGAATCCCATTTTCAAGAACCATCTTGCTTGTTAACAAGGTGTGCTTTCTCTGGTCCCCATTCACTTAATAGTCACTCTCACTCCAGTGAGGAGGAAAGAAGCGGGAGGCAGGAGAGGAGGGGCGCCAGTCTCCCTCCGAGCGCTTTGTCTTGCAAGGAAGCAGCACAAGTCACCTCCACTCCCCATTAGATAAACAGTCACACCACCGAAAACAAATTCAAGCGTCTCTCTAAAAAAAAAAAAAAAAAAATCCTAAAATAAAACTCAAACAGATCCCAGAACTGTAAGAAGAAACGCAGTAATGTGTATTCACGCATAAGCAAGACTAGCACATAATCATCAATAAATGTTTGCTCCATACATGTATAAATAATCACCAGGAACCAGTTTCCTGTCCAGGGCTCACAAGCCTCCTTTTCACATTCTAATCCATCGAGATGCGAGGCATCACTTCTGTTTCATCTCCAAAACCAACAGATCAGCACGCCAATTTCTGGGGCTATATTTGTGTTAAATGAGGTATCAAAACACTTCTTATGCCTTGTGTCCTTCCGCCTCTTGAATGTTTGGCTATACAGAGAGCCCAGATATCTTATTCACTTCAGTAAAAATCTAAGATCAATTTCAGTAGCTTCTTCTCCGTGTCTCAGTCCTACCCATAAACAAATCACCATCCGTTCACATCCCACACAAGCACCACAGCCACAGGTGTGCAGAGACTCTGCAGATAATTGCAGCATCAGCAACCCAGTGATTCAGATTCATAATGGTTTCTACGAATTAAGAAAAGTGTAAGGTTGACATCTACAGTCCTCCATCCTACTTCTTCTGAAAACCACTCAGACAGCTGGGGGCTGCTACACTGATCAAAAGCTGGGACTCTACACCCTGGGCAAAAGCACTAACCCAGAGAACACGCCCAAAGCAGACATGCATAGGATAATGCCAAAGAGACAGGCTGACATGCAACACCTTCCTGCCAGCTCCTACTGTGAACTGTGCTCAGAGAGACCACACCACTCCAACACCCACTGGCCATTTGCTGGACTTGGGTTCCACGTCCAGTCCCCACCTTCCCAGACAGAGGGCACACGCATAAACCTTTTTCACTCTTTCCATCATCAGTGACTACTGAATGGCTCTGCAGTCTCCCAGTCAAAGGATGCACAAAAATTGGAGGAAGTGACATGTACGCTGAAATCTGAAAGACGTCTCAAAGTTTCGGAGTTGGGAGTTAAGAAGAAATAAAATATACCTGGGAAGGTCTGAAGGCAGGAAAGGCCATGGTATAGCTGAAAGAAGTCCAGTTGAAACATAGAGATGGCAGCGGAAAAAAATAAAGCGGCGAAATCAGCCGGAGCCACACCCCTCCTAGGTGCCCTTCTCAGATACATGAAGGAGTTAACAGCATCCCAAGAGTAGGGCTGAAGCAGGGTGGGTGGCATGATGCTGGCGCTTTACAAAGCACATCCTATGGAGGATGCAGAGGAGAGCACACGGCACGGCTGTTGTAGTAACAGAAGCCAAGCTGAAGTGGGGTTGTGGTGGCAACGGAAGTGCGGAAGAACCTGCATTTATTCCACACTTTTTGCAGTCCAGATTCGTATGTGCTAAGTCTCAGAATTCCTGAATACCCTATCAACCTCCTTTTTGGGCTTCTCTACCAAAAATTCCCCTGTGATCCTACTGAATGGGATATGATAACTTCTTTCAGAAGGAAGGTGGAACTTGCTTTTATGCCCTAAGTACTCAACCCGTAACACATCATCTTACAATTATACAGTACTAATATGTGTGTTTTCATTTCTCATCCCCCAAGCCCTCTGAGAGAGGCAGAACTGGTAATTTCGGCCTCTTTAAATGAGGAAATGTTCAGAAAGCAGATGCAAAACCAGCTTCTAAAGGCTGGTGAGTGACTTTGGGGATGGACTTTGCAAATCAGTTGGAAGAAGAGAGACAGTACCCTTTGATCACGTTCCCTGAGTGGTTCCATGTCTGGCTTCCCGCACCAAATCCTCTCTAACATCTTTTCATAATGCATCTTATCTTTTTTAAAACTGCTGGGAGCAGATGCTTTGGAGGATGTGCCCCAGATGGAAAAACCACTCCCTGATCCCAACTATGCTTCGGTCACTGCCGTTAGGGCGCACTGCACCAGGGTCGGAACCTGGATGAGAATTCACACCATCCAACTCCTACACAAGGGTCAGTCTACTCTGTCACCTGGATGAACGAAGAGACACAGGGACAAGCACAGAGACGGGCAGATGGACCTTAAGGCTCTATATTCCCCTTCTTTGTCTAATGAAAAAAAAAAACTTCAAAGGAACAATTTCCATGTCAGCAAAACCAGATCAAATGGGACCAAAGAAAAAAGCAGATTCCCCTGATAGCCTCCCTGGATTGAGGTTTCCTGTGCCAGTCACGGAAACACTACCCCTTTTTCAAGGCTCAATTATAGCCATACACACACACACACAGAGGTCAGCACAAACAGCTGCCCTGAGTAGCCAACAGATTCTAACTGACGGGGGAGGAAGGAGAACCAAATCATGGGGACATTAGTTGAGCCCCTGTATCCAGGCAAGTACGTGAGTGTGTGCATGGGTACTCAGCTGCTCAGTCATATCTGACTCTTTGCAACCCCATCGACTACGGCCCACAAAGCTTCTCTGTCCAAGGGACTTCCCAGGCAAGACTGCTGGAGCAGGTTGCCATTTCCTACTCCAACAGATCTTCTCAACCCAGGGACTGAACCCACCTGCACTGGCAGGCAGATTCTTTGCCACTGAGCCACCGGGGAAGCCCATGCATCCAGGCACGCCTGAAGCTAAACTCTAGCCCTCCATCTTCTCTCCCCGTGTGCGTGTGTTCTCAATTGTGTCCGACTCTTCACGACCCCACAGACTGTAGCCCGCCAGGCCCCTCTGTCCATGGGATTCTCCAGGCAAGACTACGGGGGAATCATGGCAGTTAAAGTTAGGTTTTCTGATCATTTAGAGCAAAGGTGTATTAACTGATACAAAGAATAAATTGGTATTGCAGTATAATATTTCATATAGCAATAGGTATCAACAGTTTAAATTGTTCATATACTGTGACCTAATAAATTCATTTCTAGAAGCCTAACCCAAGCAAATAACCTAAAATATATGCAAAGATCTATGCATAATGATATTTAGTGCAAAAGCACAAACTACAAAACTTAGTGGTCCATGGCCCATGGTGGAGAAAACTTTAGGTCAAATTACCTTATATCTTTAGGAGAGAATATTATGAAATCATTAAAATGCTATATTTACCAAAAATTATTAAATGTGAGGTTAAATGTTTTACCTGAAATCATACTTAAAAATTAAGAGTCAATGAATTCCCTGCTGGTCCAGGGATTAGGGTCTGCACTTTCACTGCTGAGGGCCCAGGTTCAATCCCTGGTTGGGGAACTAAGATCCCACAACTCTCAAGGCATGATGAAAAACATAAAAAAGTTAAGATTCAAAATTGTTTATGCACTGTGATTTCAGCTTTGCAAATAAAAATAAAAAATGCTAGAAGATAATGTACCAAACACTAAGAGTGGCCGCTTCTCAATAGGGACATTATAGATGATACTTCATTAATTTTTTTATTCTTCCCTCTTCAATGCTCCAGTATTAACATATCACTTTGATGGTCAAGGAAAAAACAGAAAGAGTGAATTAAATTCATTCTTCCTCATAGTAATCAGAATTACTCTCCTTAAAGTCTCCACTCAAAAGAGTTCTGTGATTCCAACATAAGGACTTCTGGGACCACACATGGATCCCTGGGACAGCCTTTCGGGTATTTCAAACCAAATCAAAGCCTGATTGTTGCCCTTTCCAGGTTACAATCACTGCTTTCCCAGCCATCCTCACAGACCAGAGTGGGCTCTTCCACTCTCCTGTAAATATGTTCCAATGTGTCCATATCCCTTAGAAAATGTGCCTTTCTGAACTCATCGCAATGCTCCAGGTGTGGTCCAATAATTGGTGCTCAGGGTGTGGGGGTCTCACCTTCTTTATTCTGGATACAGCATCTCTATTAATGCAGCCTAAGTTCTTATTATCTTCTAGATCAGCATAGGAGTGAACAGAGCATCTCAGGCTCCTAAGATGGAGATGGAATTCACCGCAGCAATATACACATCTTCTCTCTTTGGACAACTCCCGATTCTCCAGAAGTCATCCTCCCACATTCCCCAAATAATTCCTCAGGGGTGATATCACTCTGAACTTCACTCAGAACAAAGTCCAGCTCAGTTGCTCAGTCGTGTCTAACTTCACAACCCCATGGACTGCAGCACACCAGGCTTTCCTGTCCTTCACCAACTCCCAGAGCTTGCTCAAACTCATGTCCATTGAGTTGAAGGAAGTCCAGAGCTTGCTAAACCCCAGGGGAGGAGTGCCAGGGAAGAGGCAACAGAATGCCTGAGCTTCAAAGCTTTCTGGAGATAATCCTCTGCCCCCAGTGCCAGGCATCAGTGAGTGAGTGAGTGAAAGTCATGTCTGACTCTTTGTGACCTCATGGACTATACAATCCATGGAATTCTCCAGACCAGAATACTGGAGTGGGTAGCCTTTCCCTTCTCCCGGGGATCTTCCCAACCCAGGGATCGAACCCAGGTCTCCCTCATTGCAGGCAGATTCTTTACCAACTGAGCTATCAGGGAAGCCCTGCCAGGCACCAGGGCCTCACAGAATACATGGAGACTTGGGCCAGATTTCTGTTCAACCTGTTTCTATGGGTGCAGGGAGGGTATCCTCAAGCCCAAGGGTCACAGAGAGCTCCTTTCCAAATCTCAGAACATGCAGAGCCTTTTGGGAGGTGAAGTGGGATGCTTCAGTATTATTTCTGTGTCATCCAACATGTTCTGAGTGAAGTTCAGGGAAAGGTTTAAAAAGCCTTATCCACAGAAAACATCTACTTGCAAATACCTGTGTACACATACAGGCACACGCACACAGGCTTTTACCATTTTGAGCAGCAGTGTTCCCCTTCCCTGAAGCATTTTCTGGATAAGGTAGCACTGGGAAAGGGATGTCAAATGGCAAGTAATTTTTTTTTCCCCAAACCACAGACAGAAACTGAAGCTAAGGAAGTGAGGTGGGTTTCCCAAGATCTCATATGGTCAACTGTCCCCGGTGCCAACAGCTTCCGCCTCCAGGCGCTCGGCTTCTACCACCAGCCAGCAAACTGCATCAACTGTCCCTGGATTCCAGGACCAATGAGACAGTTTGTATCCTGCTTAATTTGCATTTGCATACAGAACTCACAATTCTTAATTTCAAGCGGGTAAATCAATTAGGCCAATTTGTTACAACTATCTTCAAACCCAGAATCATATGTATTAGACACAAAATATTTAAACGTTACAATACAGTCCATTCAATTGTATTCCAGCACAGGAGTACTTGGGGAGTAGAGGGAATTAAAGGTTTATAAAAGGTTTATCGGCACACACTCAAGGGGCAGGAGAATGTGCAGGGATTTATATACATATACAAGACAAGCAAGCCATGCTCTGCTCTCCAGGGATTATCTTGAGAATTTCCAGGAGTTCTAGTCTCTCAAATGTGCTAAGTCACAAAAGTGGAACTAAAATCTCCCAAGCATGCTAAGTCACTTCGGTCGTGTCCAACTCTTTGCGACCCCATGAAGCATAGCCTGCCAGGCTCCACTGTCCATGAGATTCTCTAGGCAGGAATACTGGAGTGGGTTGCCATTTCCTTCTCCAGGGATTCCCAACCCAGGGATGGAACCCTCACCTCTTACATCTCCTGCATGTCAGGTTGGTTCTGTATCACTAGCACCACCTGGGAACTCTGTGTGGCCTCAAATACTTCTCCGGAAAAGCAAGCAGAGAAACCACGAAAACTCCTGTGTACGTGTTCCCTTCCCAGAGGGGCTGGAAAATGGCAGGAGGCACGGTGACACGGGCTGCGGCCAGCTCTGCCAGTTAGCTCCTGTTTATCCTCGGCAACATCAGGATCACACCGCCTACTGATCCTCACAAAGGTTTAAGGGCTAAATAAAACGAGCGCAGTGCGAGGAAGCAACCGGCACGTAGCAGCACAGGACAAAGGCTATAAATGGCGCTGTTCTCTCTGCCGCCCTTTAAGGGATATCTTTGCAAGATTCCACTAGGAGGGTAAAACTTCCATCTGGTCTCCTCCTGCCTCAGGTTCAAACACATAATTCTAGAAGCAGCTCCTAGCAGATTTGATGGTCAAATGTAACCTAAAGCTGCATCTGTGTGGAAAGACAGTGAGAGTGTAATAAGTCACCACCCCTGCAAGGCAGAGGACTGGAACTTATCCAGGGACGAGGAAGCAGGACAACCAGAAGAAGTGCTGAGGAATATCTCAGCATCTTTAATCAATCATTCCATATTGCCTGCAGGGTATCACACAGAAGAATAAAACCTGATCCTGCTCTCCAGCTGCTTACTATTTAGCTGAGAAAATAAGACCCCCAACCCCTGAGACCGTGGATAAGACAATTCTTTCTCTTTGGCCTCAGAAGACATATTTAAAAGGGGACAAGGGGCAAGAGTGTTGATCACACAGTCTCCTCCAGCCTCTCCACACTAAACTCTCAAGGCAGGCACCGAGTGTCCACCTTGCCATGTCATCTCCAACGCCAACAAAGAGCAAGGCATAGGGGAGGCTCTCAATAAATATTAGGTCAATAAAATCAGCTTAAGAAGGAGGGAATTAAATTTGAATCTGAGGACTCACAGACTTAAGAGAATGAACTTATGGTTGCGGAGAGGGAGGGGGATAGTTTTAAGGAGTTTGAGATGGACACGTACACACTGCAGTATTTCAAATGGATAACCAGCAAAGATCTACTGTAAAGCACATGGAACTCTGCTCAATGTTATGTGCAGCCTGGATGGGAGAGGAGTTTGGGGGAGAATGGATATGTATAGCTGAGTCCCTTCACTGTTCACCTGAAACTATCATAACATTGTTAACTGGCTATACTCCAATACAAAATTAAAAGTTGTAAAAAAAAAAAAAACAAATTTGAGTCTGAGGCAACAGAATCATTTGGAGATTTGCTTGCTGCGTGCTGATATCAACAAACATCAGGCTGATGTCCCTTGTCTCCAAAGCCTCAGGGAGAAACAGGAGTGGTTCCCAGGTCCTCCTGAGGCCCGTCTTCTCAGCCAGATCAGCAAGCTTCTCCAGGGTTCTTGTGGGGTTGACTTTCGCTTCAAGTTTCTTAAAAACAGATCTGAATCCGATTCTCATGCCACACTGCAGGGACATTTCAGCAACTGGAAGGAGCTGGCTCCTGCTCTCTGTTAACTCCCAGGGCAAAATCACAAAAGGCTAGACTGACAGGGTATTACAAAGATCAGAAATTTTAAGCCTTAGCACCTGGGATTCATATGCAGATGATTCCAAAGACTAGAAAATAAGGAGGACCATTGGGAAGATTATAGGCCTGACAACTCAGTGTGTAATTACAATGTCATTCTCTTCCCAGCTCCCTCCCAGAGCCCCTAAAAGAACATCAAGACAGCCCACTCTCTCCAACAGCCCTTTGCTCGTCCCTCCCTCACCAGCTTCTTATAATGCCTTCCAGGTCAACCCCAGAGCGGGCAGTACCAAAGCCCTCAGTCAACGGGGGCCACGATGCCTCCCTACCCACCCTGCCCTGTGGCCAGCACTGGCAGATGCAGGCAGAGCCATCCTGCCTCAGGGCACGTTCCAGGTGCGGCTTGTGAGTAACCTGCCCTCCTCACACTGTACCACCTGTGCTGTGAAGCCCTCTCCATCAGAGCCCCAGAGAGTCACCCTGGAATACAGGTTAACCGGGGACAGTGTGACCCACCCAGGCAGGAGACGCCCAGGAAGGTTAAGTGCTCTCGATCCTACAGTCCTGAGATGCGCGCTCAGGTCAGGCACTCTGCCTCCTCACTCAGAAAAGTGACACTCTGGACAGCTGGCACCTGGTGGTGGAAGTGTCCCAGGGAGGGAAATGCCGCTGGAGGAGACTCTTGAGAGCCCCTCGGATTGCAAGGAGATCCAACCCGTCCACCCTAAAGCAGATCAGGCCTGAATATTCATCGGAAGGACTGATGCTGAAGCTCCAGTACTCTGGCCACCTGCTGCAAAGAGTCAATTCATTGGAAAAGGCCCTGACGCTGGGAAAGATTGAGGGCAGGAGGAGAAGGGGCCAAAGAGGACGAGATGGTTGGATGGCATCACCGACTCAACGGACATAGGTTTGTGTGGACTCCGGGAGTTGGTGATGGACAGAGAGGCCTGGCATGCTGCAGTTCATGGGGCGGCAAAGAGTCAGACACAACTGAGTGACTGAACAACAAGTCTTTAGGCCTAGGCCTCAGCAACCCTAAACAAGACTTCTCCTCCCTCCTGAGCTTGAAGGAGGGCTGTGGAAGAGGAACTCTAAACGGCCTAATTTCTCAAGCCTGTGTTCCCAGGCTCTTTCTCTGCAGCCTTTCAATGGAAAAGCACTTCGTGTTTTACCTAGTTCTTAAAGATTCATTTTAAGGACAGACCAGGCTCAATCCACTTGTCCCCTTTCACAGAGACTCAGACCTGAGCATTCCCAAGGGAGATCCAGCTGCAGCTGAAAACCCAGCAGCCTCTGTTGCGCACCTCTCACTGTTCTCTGCCTGCCCCCACCAGGCATGAGAAGCTCCCAGGGAGACCGACACCACCATGCAATTAAACGTGGCAAAGCAGAGCCAGCAGGGTTTGTGCCCTTTGTTTCTGCCTGTATTTAGTCAAAACACCACTGTCCAGGTTTGTCTGTGTGTGGTCTTTACGTTGGCCTGAAAATGCTCATTGAAGAGAAGTGACTGAGTATTTCCTGATTGTTTACCCTACAGACTCAAAGACAATGCCATTAGCAGTTAATTATTACTCAAGACATGGACTCTGCCCTCAAAAACGTGTGTTTTATGGACTTGCCAGTAAACGTCCACACAGTACATGGCCTTACTTACTCACAATGGAATGAGAAAAAAAAGAGAGAGACAGAACTACCAATAAACTGTTTTAAACTGCTCTTCACAATTTCTCATCTGGTTACAGATGGAAAATGAAAAACTCCTGCCTGAACCACCAGTGGGTTGGGTGTGAAAAAAAAGAGGAACAAAAACCCTGGGACCTCCAGCCCCACTCTGCCCTGAATTCATTCACTCAATAAATGTTTACTAACCGTCTGCTAAATGCCAGGCAGTCTGCTCCCTCCAAACAGCCCCTTTGTCAATCTGTAAAATTTATAATTATTTAAATATTTATCCACTTATAGTAGAATACAGCTTGGGACTTTTTTCACAGTGCGTTTATTTCTGCCATAGGCAGTCTTCCACAGGCCACGTGGTCCTCCAGCACCTCCTTCCTGTCCCCTTGTCCCAGCAGCTGGCTCCCTCTGGGGAGCTAGTGCCTGCCACCGCTCCCTTTCCCCAGCCCTCAGGCTGCTGCTTCACTGTGGCCCGAGCCCAGGCTGCACATTCCTGCAGCGCATCTCTTCCACGTGTATGCATCCACTCCCAAACTTCCAAACCAGGCCTCCCTGGTGGCTCAGCTGGTCAAGAATCTGCCTGCAATGCAGGAGACCTGGGTTCGACCCCTGGGTTGGGAAGATCCCCTGGAGAAGGGAATGGCAATCCACTCCAGCATTCTTACATGGAAAACCCCATGGACAGAGGAGATTGGCAGGCTTACAGTGCATGGGGTCACAACAGCTGAGAAACTAACACTTTCAACACACTCCCAAAAACTGACGAAGCACCTTCTTCACGCTGCACATCGCTTCTCCCGAAATCCCCACACACAGAGTTCTCTGCTGGACCTCTGGCCTCAAAAAAGGTTGAACAAAACACTCAATCATAATTTCCTACTGGAACAGCTTGGTAATGAAGCTCATGAAGAGATGAACTCAGCCTGAGTAAATAAAACCCACTAGATAAATAGCAAGTCTCCGTGTTACCATTCACATTTCCTTTTTCACCACCGTACATACGACCTTCCTCCTCAGAGAGAGTACACAGGCTTTCATTTTACCACACTTTCCTTCACACCTTTAAAGAAGTGTGAATTCTTCAAATAATGTAACAATAAAATAGTCAAGAGGAAAGACAGGGAAGACCCAGCACCCGAGGAAGACAGCAGGATCATAAACCTAAGAGAAGTCTGGGGTCCTTTCAGCACTTCAGTTCCATGATTCCCTGAGCAAGAACACTGCCAAATGAGAGCCAGACTTTAGTTTCATTTCAACTGGCGGAAATATCAGCTTACAACTCTTAGAGGACACGCCCAAGTCTCAGTCAGGAAAAGAACTGACTGGAAAATACGAGAACAGGAATTGGGAAAACAGAGTTCAGAAAATCCAAATCTTAACACAACATTTAGGTGCTGGTAAGGATCAGGAAGCAACAGTTAGAACTGGACATGAAACAACAGACTGGTCCCAAATAGGTAAAGAAGTACATCAACGCTGTATATTGTTACCGTTTATTTAACTTATATGCAGAGTACATCATGAGAAACGCTGGGCTGGAAGAAGCACAAGCTGGAATCAAGATTGCNCATTTAGGTGCTGGTAAGGATCAGGAAGCAACAGTTAGAACTGGACATGAAACAACAGACTGGTCCCAAATAGGTAAAGAAGTACATCAACGCTGTATATTGTTACCGTTTATTTAACTTATATGCAGAGTACATCATGAGAAACGCTGGGCTGGAAGAAGCACAAGCTGGAATCAAGATTGCCGGGAGAAATAGCAATAACCTCAGATATGCAGATGACATCATCCTTATATCAGAAAGCAAAGAGGAACTAAAAAGCCTCTTGATGAAAGTGAAAGAGGAGAGTGAAAAAGTTGGCTTAAAGCTCAACATTCATAAAATGAAGATCATGGCATCTGGTCCCATCACTTCATGGCAAATAGATGGGGAAACAGTATAAACAGTGTCAGACTTTATTTTGGGGGCTCCAAAATCACTGCAGATGGTGATTGCAGCCATGAAATTAAAAGACGCTTACCCCTTGGAAGGAAAGTTATGACCAACCTAGACAGCTTATTAAAAAGCAGAGACATTACTTTGCCAACAAAGGTCCTTCTAATCAAAGCGACGGTTTTTCCAGCAGTCATGTATGGATGTGAGAGTTGGACTATAAAGAAAGCTGAGCGCTGAAGAATTGATGCTTTTGAACTGTGGTTGGTGTTGGAGAAGACTCTTGAGAGTCCCTTGGACTGCAAGGAGATCCAACAAGTCCATCCTAAAGGAGATCAGTTTTGAATATTCTTTGGAAGGACTAATGTTGAAGCTGAAACTCCAATACTTCAGCCACCTGATGTGAAGAATTGACTCATTTAAAAAGACCCTGAGGCTGGGAAAGATTGAAGGCGGAAGGAGAAGGGGACGACAGAGGATGAGAGGTTAGACGGCATCCCCAACGTGATGGACATGAGTTGGAATAGGCTCCGGGAGTTGGTGAGGGACAGGGAGGCCTGGCGTGCTGCAGCCCATGGGGTCACAGGGTCGGACGTGATTGAGCAACTGAACTGAATGGTCCCTCAAACTCCATGTTCACACAACCAACTCTAAAGACTGTATTACATCAATGAAGACATTCTTATCCCATTTACCCCTTTAATCCAATAGTCTGACTCATTTAGGTATTCTGACAATGGCTTACTTTTTATTTAGAACCAATTACGTAGCTGGCCCTGGTACGTACCTACATTACACTACACAGATACATTATGAAACACGTTGTTGCTCTCAAGTTGCCGACAATCTAGTGGTAAAGATAAAGCTATCACAGAAAAATTCAATCCAAGAAATGAGAGCTTACCAGTGTAAATGAAATAGTATTGCATGAATGAGATGAATATCAGCTGGAGCGGGTGGGAATGGATCATGAAGAGAAGGAACACGGGAAGGAAAAAAGGATGCAGAATGGCAACAGAGAAGACGAACAGCATTTCTAAACAAGAGGGCAGGTATGGATAAAGGAACTGGCAGCTACTACGACCACTGGGGAAGCAAGAAAGGAGTTCCGATAGGCACCCAGCCTGCGTGAAGTACAGGATGGGCTCTGGTAACCAGAGGAGTGTGCAGCCTGGGAATGCATTTCTTTTAAAATCCATCAGAAGAGCTCATTCATCCCTTGTGCCAGGTACTGTGCTGGTGCTGGAGATGCTGGGAGGCAATGTAAGCACGACAGCAGTTAGACGGACCTGGACATACGGCCTCACACAGAAATGGCAAGCACACTGGCAATTAAGGGACCGGCTGATAATAAGCACGAGGTTCTTATGGGCCAGGAAAGATGGGGCACCAACTTTGTGCTGTTAAGAAAAATAATAACATTGGTATCAGTATTATCAATCCTGTTATTCTTAATGGCAGCTTCCATTTACTGAACACCTGCCGCATGCCAAGCACTACACTAAGTACCCATTTAATACTCAGAGAACCCCTTAGTCACTACTCCCACCTCTTTCCAACCAGAGAGGAAGCCAGTCTTACAAAGATCACAGAACTGTGAAGTGGTGTTCAGAGAACAGCACCTCCGGCACTCCCTCTAGTACAAGACACAAGCGATTCCAAAGCAGACAAGCTGCCTAGCCGTCAATCGAGTAACACGCACCCAAGTGACCCCCTGGCTGAACAATCCAAGATGATGCGAGAAATCAAATCCAATTTCTGTTTTCAGGACTGAATGCCTCAACTTGAATTCAAATATCTCTCCTAGGAGTTAAAAAGTGAGACTCCCTGAAAGCATTAATATCTCCCTCCTGCTTCTGTTCTGCGTCTTCGGCCTCAACCCCCCAAGGACAGCCAAAGGCTGCTGGCCAGACACTGTCTCAGACCTCGGAGTCCAGACGAAAAGTAAAGAGAACGCTGGCGACCCTGCCAACCCACAGTACAGTCGTTATGTGCTCCCTTTGATGCTCTATGAGATCATTTAATTAAAAAAAAAAAAAAAAAGACCATTTTCATTTCCAAGATTCCCTTTGAAACAGAGTACAAACCTTGAAAGGTTACAGGGAACTTTTCCACAGACACACAACTTACAACAGGGAAGTAGAAACCGCAGTGCCCTTTGAGAAAGGTCTCAAAACAAAAAAGGGCACAGCCAGCACTGAAGGTTTTTCAATATTGGGGGGGGTGGGGGGCGGGGTGGCGCTCTTCTCAGTCAGAGAGAAGCTCCCAAACCAACCCAGGCCCCAAGACCTAAAGAGATGAACCAACCAGGCTCTCGGCCAAGCTGGGCAGAATATTCTTGCAAATGGTCATGGGCAAGGGAATATACCTGATGCTTTGGTTCTTTTATTGGAGAGGGAGAAGGGAAGGGGAAATACAGGGGTCTAGGAAGGTGGTGATGAGCAGTTGCGAAATCACGTTTAATAAACATATGGACGTGGAAAAGGGAGTCAGAGATGGGAAGCAGGGCAGATCCATCTGGGATATTTATTTAAGGCTATGCATGGGACACCGTGTGCAGAGTGTGTGCATCTGACACTTGTTGAAGTGGCAGCCCCGCATCTCCGCAGAGCCCCTGAGACCGGGTGGCCCCAGCAGCCGTGTCACGCTCCAGTAAGTTGGCAGCTTTGCCTCGGATCTTCTGGCAAATACTTGCCAGTAGCTCAGATGGCAAGGTAATTTCTTAATTAAAAAGAAAGAAACATCCATCTAGAAATGGAAAATAAAGTAACAGAATCTATGTTGTCAGGAGTGGAGATCGTGAGAAAAGAAGGGTCCCAGGCTTTGAGCAATGAATCAGGAAGAAACAGAAAATACCTGGCTTGATTTCCAAAGAGTGTTCCTTCTCCCCTCTGAAATCAGAAGAGATTCTTTAGGGAATTGTCAGGGAGGCAAACAGATAATCCAACTAAATTATTCAGATGGCAGCCAAAAGAACTGAGAGTCTTTGGCCTGCTTTTCAGCAAAACAGACAAACATTTAGTAAAGGGTAAAGAGAAAAGGAAGACCACAATTACCCGTGGGCACAAATTCTCGAATGCCCTCCTCTGCTCCAGCCTGACTGCTCGTCTAGTTCCCTTCCTAGCCCTCAGGCTGTTCCTACATCTCTTCTAGAGGCTTTTCAGCAAGTCCCAAGTCCACATTCCTATCAGCTTGAGCTCTTCCCTTTAAGCCAGGGCTCTGAGACAGACTCCAGCACAAAACGGCCCAGAATCTTATCTCCCATTAGCCCAGCTCACCTCTACTTCAGGACAGGAGCGCCCTGAAGTGTCTCCCTTAAGACAGTTCAAACAGACAACCTATTGCTAAGTGGGATTTAGTACAGAGGATCTCAAGCCTCCTCTTATAGAACAATCCAAGCTCCCAAGTTCAGCTGCTTTCCAACCATATCAGCTCCACTTCTCAGGCATTTAGGTATTTCCTTAGAGTCTGGGCTTCCCTTGTGGCTCAGCTGGCAAAGACTCTGCCTGCAATGCAGGAGACGTGGGTTGAATCCCTGGGTCGGGAAGATCCTTAGAGAAAGGAAAGGCTACCCACTCCAGTATTCTGGCCTGGAAAATTCCACAGACTGTATAGTCCATGGGGTCGCAAAGTGCTGGACATGACTGAGCAACTTTCACTTTTCGCTTTACAGTCTGACAGTCACTCTCCATACACACGCCCCCCACCCCCACCAGTAACAGTTAAGAAAAACTTTTAATGGTTAGAACTTTCCTACAACATACTGAGTGTTCTCCAAAGGTGGTGAGCTCTCTCATCACAGGAATTTCCCAGCAGAGCATTCAAGCACATCCAAGTTATTCACCAGGGGTCAGAGTGGAACATTAAGAGGGTCTAGCTGCAATCAGGGGAATGAATCAGACCCCTGCAAGTTTCATCAACTCTGTATAAAGGAGGCAGGGGGGACATGCTCTGTCCTGCAAAAAGGTGGAAAGAAGCACATCTGGTCTCCTGCTGAGCATATAACTTAAAAATCAAAACCATACCAGATCCACAGGGAAATATGCAAAATCAACTAAGAAAAACAGGAAAGTGCCCACGTTGGTAAACCTGACTAGAACTAGATTAAATTACTTAAAAATCTATCTCTATATTTACACATACCGAAATCAAAAGGGGGAATAGCCACTAGTGGAAGTACAGAGAAACAGATTTATAAGTATACATACATTGTGCATAGTGGCACGGACCAGAGATGGGCAACCCTGGCCCAAAGACACACTGCCAAAGCTGCAAGGCAGGAGACATCCTTTCTGTGAGGGTAAAGGCTGTCATCAAGTCTGTTAGGCTGGTTCCCTAACACAAGCATCACTTGTATTCCTTGCTGTGAATTTTTAATCTCCAATGGCTCTCTGCTACTTTTTCTACTTCAACTCCAACCTGCCACACAGGGTCTTATGCTATGCTCAAAAGACCTTCATGCCAACCAGCTAATCACCAAAACAAAACCACACATTCTCCTTGCAGAACCTTTCCTGATACTTCCCCCAATTCAACCATATCTCCAGAGTAGCAACTTTCACACTAGAGTCTGAGACATAACCTGAAATATCCATGAAAACGAGAATTCAAGTTGATGGTCCAGATAAACCGCTCCTAAACTTGAACATACATCAGAATCACCAAAGTTCAGTTCAGTTCAGTTACTAAGTCGTGTCTGACTCTTTGTGACCCCATGGGATGCAGCATACCAGGCTTTCCTGTCCATCACCAACTCTCGGAGCCTACCCCAACTCATGTCCATCGAGTCAGTGATGCCATCCAACCATCTCATCTTCTGTCGTCCCCTTCTCCTCCCACCTTCAATCTTTCCCAGCATCAGGGTCTTTTCAAATGAGTCAGTTCCTTGCATCACGTGCCCAAAGTACGGGAGTTTCAGCTTCAGCATCAGTCCTTCCAATTAATATTCAGGATTGATTTCCTGTAGGAGGGACTGGTTGGATCTCCTTGCAGTCCAAGGGACTCTCAAGAGTCTTCTCCAACACCACAGTTCAAAAGCATCAATTCTTCGGTGCTCAGCTTTCTTCACAATCCAACTCTCACATCCATACATGACTACTGGAAAAACCATAGCTTTGACTAGAAAGACCTTTGTTGGCAAAGTAATGTCTCTCCTTTTTAAAAGCTGTCTAGGTTGGTCATAACTTTTCTTCCAAGGAGCAAGCATCTTTTAATTTCATGGCTGTACTCACCATCTGCAGTGATTTTGGAGCCCCCAAAAATAAAATCTGTCACTGTTTCAATAAAAATCCTTAATCAAATCCCTAACAATTATACAGGGGAAGTGAAAAATAGATTTAAGAGGCTAGATCTGATAGACAGAGTGCCTGATGAACTATGGACAGAGGTTCATGACATTGTACAGGGGACAGGGAGCAAGACCATTCCCAAGAAAAAGAAATGCAAAAAAATAAAATGGCTGTCTGAGGAGGCCTTACAAATAGCTGTGAAAAGAAGAGAAGCCAAAAGCAAAGCAGAAAAGGAAAGATATATCCATTTGAATGCAGAGTTCCAAAGAATAGCAAGGAGAGATAAGACTTCCTCAGTGATCACTGCAAAGAAATAGAGGAAAACAATAGAATGGGAATGACTAGAGATTTCTTCAAGAAAATTAGAGATACTGAGGTAACATTTCATGCAAAGATGGGCTCAATAAAGGACAGAAATGGTATGGACTGAACAGACACAGAAGATATTAAGAAAAGGTGGCAAGAATACACGGAAGAACTGTATAAAAAATATCTTCACGACCCAAATAATCATGATGGTGTGATCACTTCCCTAGAGTCAGACACCCTGGAATGTGAAGTCAAGTGGGCCTTAGGAAACATCACTACGAACAAAGCTAGTGGAGGTGATGGAATTCCAGTTGAGCTATTTCAAATCCTGAAAGATGATGCTGTGAAAGTTCTACACTCAATATGCCAACAAATTTGGAAAACTCAGCAGTGGCCACAGGACTGGAAAAGGTCAGTTTTCATTCCAATCCCCAAGAAAGGCAATGCCAAAGAATGCTCCAACTACTGCACAATTGCACTCATCTCACACGCTAGTAAAGTAATGCTTAAAATTCTCCAAGCCAGGCTTCAGCAATGGGTGAACCGTGAACTTCCAGATGTTCAAACTGGTTTTAGAAAAGGCAGAGGAACCAGAGATCAAATTGCCAACACCAACTGGAACATCAAAAAAGCCAGAGAGTTCCAGAAAAACATCTATTTCTGCTTTATTGACCATGCCCAAGCCTTTGACTGTGTAGATCACAATAAACTGTGGAAAATTGTGAAAGAAATGGGAATACCAGACCACCTGACATGCCTCTTGAGAAACCTCTATGCAGGTCAGGAAACAACAGTTAGAATTGGACATGGAACAACAGACTGGTTCCAAATAGGAAAAGGCATACGTCAAGGCTGTATATTGTCACCCTGCTTATTTAACTTATATGCAGAGTACATCATGAGAAATGCCAGACTGGAAGAAACACAAGCTGGAATCAAGATTGCCGGGAGAAATATCAATAACCTCAGATATGCAAATGACACCACCCTTATGGCAGAAAGTGAAGAAGAACTAAAAAGCCTCTTGATGAAAGTGAAAGAGAAAAGTGAAAAAGTTGGCTTAAACCTCAACATTCAGAAAACTAAGATCATGGCATCCGGTCCCATCACTCCACTGCAAACAGACAGAGAAACAGTGGCAGATTTTATTTTTGGGACTCCCAAATCACTGCAGATGATGACTGCAGCCATGAAATAAAAAGACACTTACTCCTTGGAATAAAGTTATGACCTATCTAGACAGCATATTTAAAAGCATAGACATTACTTTGCCAACAAAGGTCTGACTAGTCAAGGCTATGGTTTTTCTAGTGGTCAAGGATGG
The DNA here is from genome assembly GCA_006410635.1 of Cephalophus harveyi. NCBI lineage: Eukaryota > Metazoa > Chordata > Mammalia > Artiodactyla > Bovidae > Cephalophus > Cephalophus harveyi. The sequence goes on along the minus strand of SJYT01050770.1, from coordinate 67,924 downwards.
ATGTGGGAGTTGGACTATAAAGAAACCTGAGCACCAAAGAATTGATCCTTTTGAACTGTGGAGTTGAAGAAGACTCTTCAGAGTCCCTTGGACTGTAAGGAGATCCAACCAGTCCCTCCTAAAGGAAATCAGTCCAGAATATGCATTGGAAAGACTGACATTGAATCTGAAACTCCAATACTTTGGCCACTTGATGCAAAGAGCTGACTCATTTGAAAAGACCCTGATGCTGGGGAAGATTGAAAGGTGGGAGGAGAAGGAGACGACAGAAGATGAAATGGTTAGATGGCATCACTGACTAGATGGAATGAGTCTGAGTANCTGAAACTCCAATACTTTGGCCACTTGATGCGAAGAGCTGACTCATTTGAAAAGACCCTGATGCTGGGGAAGATTGAAAGGTGGGAGGAGAAGGGGACGACAGAAGATGAGATGGTTAGATGGCATCACTGACTAGATGGAATGAGTCTGAGTAAACACTGGGATTGGTGATGGACAGGGAGGCCTGGCGTGCTGCAGTGAATAGGATTGCAAAGAGTCAGACATGACTGTGCGACTGAACTGTCACTGTTTATACTGTTTCCCCATCTATTTGTCATGAAGTGATGGGACCGGATGCCATGATCTTTTCCTGAATGTTGAATTTTAAGCCAACTTTTTCACTCTCCTCGTTCACTTTCATCAAGAGGCTCTTATTAGTTCTGCTTCACTTTCTGTCATAAGGGTGGTGTCATCTGCATATCTGATTGCAAGCAATCTGGGTAATGCTGAGGCTAAATAAGTGTGCAACTATAACAACTATTATTATTCTCATTATTAAAGTTAGTGGGCCAATTTTAATTCATCAGATGGATCAAGAGTGAGTCAGTGACAAACATACAGAGGTCAATTACAGAATCAACCTGAGCTCAGCTCTCTCTTGCTCCGAGGCCTCTCTAAGGGGGAAGGAAGCGGAAGGGTAAATTCCCAGCTATTTGGGAGACAGCAGCAAGAATTCCTGGAATCCCTTATCTTGCTCTGCCAGCCTAAACACAACTCCTCCAGCAACTCCGTAAATCAGTGAACACATACAAAGGGCCCTGGGGGACTACAGGAATATTCTCCCACTGCACCTCCACACCGGGCCAGCAGCAGGCGGCTGGTGGACAGAACCCAGTAATGGCAAGATCTACGNAGCAAGAATTCCTGGAATCCCTTATCTTGCTCTGCCAGCCTAAAGACAACTCCTCCAGCAACTCCGTAAATCAGTGAACACATACAAAGGGCCCTGGGGGACTACAGGAATATTCTCCCACTGCACCTCCACACCGGGCCAGCAGCAGGCGGCTGGTGGACAGAACCCAGTAATGGCAAGATCTACGGGTTGTTGAGAGGAGACAGAAAGAAATAAGCCGGGTGGCTGCCCCCACCGCCCTTTGCCCTACAGTGCATTGAGCAGAAAGCAGTCTCAAGCAGGAAAAGACTCCCAGGAGAAGAATACTCAGAAGAAAGTCATGAAAAACACTACCCAGGAAGCAAGCAAGTTAGCAAGCTGAAGTAGAGGACAGGGGATTGAAGATCCTCAGAGCAGTGCCTGTCACTTAAGGAACTGAGGAGTACTTTCCAATCTGAGCGCGTCATGAGAGCACCCGTGGTACGGGCACACTGAAGCGCTAAAAGAGAGACAAACTGAAGCCAAGAGAAGAGCCGGTTTAGCTAATGCTATATGCGCAAGTTCAGTTACAGGGTAGTGGATGGTTTTGGCAGGGCAACAACTGTTGGATTGTGGGGTCCAACAACTGCCCCGATGCAGGGCCCCTCCTCCTTAAGGACTCCAGGAAAGCAACATAACGGGCACTCCTCGCTTCTGGAAACAGACGCTGCTTTCAAAAACCTCCATCGTGCTCACCCTGATATCTCACCCCTCTTCCACTACCCTCCTCACAACACCAAAATTCCACCAATTCCTGATGTTCTCGGAAAATACGTGTTCAGNAACTGCCCCGATGCAGGGCCCCTCCTCCTTAAGGACTCCAGGAAAGCAACATAACAGGCACTCCTCGCTTCTGGAAACAGATGCTGCTTTCCAAAACCTCCATCGTGCTCACCCTGATCTCTCACCCCTCTTCCACTACCCTCCTCACAACACCAAAATTCCACCAATTCCTGATGTTCTCGGAAAATACGTGTTCAGAAGAGGCAGAAACCCTGGGAGAGGGCAGGGGCAGGGGGTGTGGGGACACAGAATCCATCCAAGCAGAAAACAATACAAGTCAAGACGCCAGCCGGGGCTTCCCTGATGGCTCAGATAGTAAGGAAATTGTCTGCAATGCAGGAGACGTGGGTTTGATCCCTCAGTCGGGAAGATCCCCTGAAGAAGGGAATGGCTACCCACCCCCGTATGCTTGCCTGGAGAATCCCATGGACAGAGGAACCTCGTGGGCTACAGTCCATGGGGAACCAAAGAGTTGGACTCGACTGAGCAACTAACTAGCCTGGGGAGATGGGGGAGCCAAATACGTGCAGGGCGACCAGAGGAAAGAGATGAAGCAGGTTGTGTGTGGAGCTGAGGAGAAGGGTGAGAGGGTGAGGCTACTGCAAACGTCACATGGTTTTTGCAATACCAACTACAAGAAGTAAAACTCTGCAAAACCTCATTGACAGCTTACAGACCCAGATTATAAAACATCAAACTCCTTACTAGCCACTCCCATGGACAGAGGAACCTCGTGGGCTACAGTCCATGGGGAACCAAAGAGTTGGACTCGACTGAGCAACTAACTAGCCTGGGGAGATGGGGGAGCCAAATACGTGCAGGGCGACCAGAGGAAAGAGATGAAGCAGGTTGTGTGTGGAGCTGAGGAGAAGGGTGAGAGGGTGAGGCTACTGCAAACGTCACATGGTTTTTGCAATACCAACTACAAGAAGTAAAACTCTGCAAAACCTCATTGACAGCTTACAGACCCAGATTATAAAACATCAAACTCCTTACTAGCCACGTCCTGGAAGGCCCCTCCATGACCTGGGCCTGCCTCTCTCTCTAGTCACAAGTCAAGCCGCTCTCGCCCACTACACTCTGTGACATTTCTTTGTGTTGCTGGGAGAGGCCAAGCTCACTTTTGCCTCTCAGTCTTTCACTTGCTGATCCCTCAGCCATGATCAGATCTTGGCACGACTTGCCCTTCGTCAACATTCAGCCTTAGCTTGAATTACACCTCTTCAGAAAAGCCCGCCCAGTCACCACCAAAGTATGCCCACCCTGCCCTCTCCCAATGTCACTCTTGGTCACATCACCCCTTTTATTTTCTTCACAAGACTCACAACTATCTGATATTACTTTGTTTATAATGCTGTTGTCATTAATATAATGAATCTTCCCCATTTTAACACAAATTCCATGAGAAGAGACGTCACTCATCTGTTTCCCAGTGCCGAGAATACCTTCAGATAGTGATACTCAAATATTTGTTGATTAAATAAGTATTTATTGAAACACCAGACACAGGCCAACTTTTTAAGTATGAGAAATCTGGTTCTGTACTCAAGGCATGTTCTCCTGCAATCTAAATTGCATAAAACTAGTTTGCTTAAAAAAGAATTACGAGAGCACTGAGAAAAATGTGTCAATTTTTCGATAATAAATCATTAGAAGAACTTCAGTTCAGTTCAGCTGCTCAAGTGCGTCCAACTCTTTATGACCCCATGGACTGCTACATGCCAGGCTTCCCAGTCCATCACTGACTCCCGGAGCCTACCTCAACTGATGTCTATCGCATCAGTGATGCCATCCAACCATCTCATCCTCTGTCGTCCCCTTCTCCTCCCACCTTCAATCTTTCCCAACATCAGGGTCTTTTCAAATGAGTCAGCTCTTCACATCAGGTGGCCAAAGTATTGGAGTTTCAGCTTTAGTAGCAGTCCTTCCAATGAATATTCAGGACTGAATATTCCTTTAGGAGGGACTAGTTGGATCTCCTTGCAGTCCAAGGGACTCTCAAGAGTCTTCTCCAACACCACAGTTCAAAAGCATCAATTCTTTGGCACTCAGCTTTCTTTACAGTCCAACTCTCACATCCATACATGACTACTGCAAAAACCACAGCTTTGACTACAAGGACCTTTGTTGGCAAAGTAATGTCTCTGCTTTTTAATAAGCTGTCTGGGTTCGTCATAGCTTTTCTTCCAAGAAGCAAGCATCTTTTAATTCATGGCTGCATTAACCATCTGCAGTGATTTTGGAGCCCCCAAAAATAAAGTCTGTCACTGTTTCTATTGTTTCCCTATCTATTTGCCATGAAGTGATGGGACCGAATGTCCTGATCTTAGTTTTCTGAATGTTGAGTTTTAAGTCAGCTTTTTCACTCTCCTCTTTCACTTTCTTAGTTCTTCGATTTCTGCCATAAAGTTGTTGTCATCTGCATATCTGAGGTTATTGATATTTCTCCCGGCAATCTTGATTCCAGCTTGTGCTTCATCCACCCTGTCATTTCACATGATGTACTCTGCATGTAAGTTAAATAAGCAGGGTGACAATATACAGCCTTGACATACTCGTTTCCCGATTTGAAACCAGTCTGTTGTTCCATGTCCAGTCCTAACTGTTGCTTCTTGACCAGCATACAGATTGCTCAGGAGGCAGGTCATGTGATCTGGTATTCCCATTTCTTGAAGTATTTTCCATATTTTGTTGTGATCCACAGTCAAAAGCTTTGGCATAGTCAATAAAGCAAAAGTAGATGTTTTTCTGGAATTATCTTGCTTTTTCAATGATCCAACTGACGCTGGTAATTTGATCTCTGGTTCCTCTGCCTTTTCTAAAACCAGCTTGGACATCTGGAAGTTGACAGTACACATAATGTTGAAGCCTGCCTAGGAGAATTTTGAGCATTAGTCTGCTAGCATGTGAGATGAGTGCAATTGTGCAGCAGTTTGAACATCCTTTGGCATTGCCTTTCCTTGGGATTGGAATGAAAATCTTTTCCAGTCCTGTGGCCACTCCTGAGTTTTCCAGATTCACTGGCATACTAAATGCAGCACTTTCACAGCATCATCTTTTAGGATTTGCAGTAGCTCAACTGGAATTCTATCACCTCCACTTGTTCGTAGTAATGCTTCCTAAGGCCCAGAAGAACTTAGTCCAGTTTAGTTCAGTCACTCAGTCATGTCCAACTCTTTGTGACCCCGTGAACTGCAGCATGCCAGGCCTCCCTGTCCATCACCAACTCCAGAGTTTACCCAAACTCATGTCCATCGAGTCAGTGATGCCATTCAACCATCTCATCCTCTGTCGTCCCCTTCTCCTCCTGCCCTCAATCCCTCCCAGCATCAGGGTCTTTTCAAATGAGTCAGCTCTTCACATCAGGTGGCCAAATATTGGAGTTTCAGCTTCAACATCAGTCCTTCCAATGAACACCCAGGACTGATCTCCTTTAGGATGGACTGGTTGGATCTCCTTGCAGTCCAAGGGACTCTCAAGAGTCTTCTCCAACACCACAGTTCAAAAGCATCAATTCTTCTGTGCTCAGCTTTCTTCACAGTCCAATTCTCACATCCATATATGACCACTGGAAAAACCATAGCCTTGACTAGACGGACCTTTGTTAACAAAGTAAAGTCTCTGCTTTTTTTTCTGTCTAGGTTGGTCATAACTTTCTTCCCAAGGAGCGGCCGAGAGAAGCTACCCCACGTCCAAGGTCAGGGGCAGCGGCCGAGAGGAGCCAGGGTCAGGGGCAGTGGCCGAGAGGAGCTACTCCATGTCCAAGGTAGAGCAGCAGCTGCACTTTGCTGCAGCAGCCGTGAAGAGATACCCCACGTCCAAGGTAAGAGAAACCCCAGGAAGACGGTAGGCACTGAGAGAGGGCATTAGAGGGCAGACAGACGGAAACCACAATCACAGACAACTAGCCAATCTGATCACACGGACCCCAGCCTGTCCAACTCAATGAAACTAAGCCGTGCCCTGTGGGGCCACTCAAGATGGGCTGGTCATGGTGGAGAGGTCTGACAGAATGTGGTCCACTGGAGAAGGGAATGGCAAACCAGTGTTCTTGCCTTGAGAACCCCATGAACAGTATGAAAAGGCAAAAAGATAGGACACTGAAAGATGACCTCCCCAGGTGGGTAGGTGCCCAATATGCTACTGGAGATCAGTGGAGAAATAACTCCAGAAAGAATGAAGGGATGGAACCAAAGCAAAAACAATACCCAGTTGTGGATGTGACTGGTGATAGAAGCAAGGTCCGATGCTGTAAAGAGCAATATTGCATAGGAACCTGGAATGTTAGGTCCATGAATCAAGGCAAATTGGAAGTGGTCAAACAGGAGATGGCAAGAGTGAACGTCGACATTCTAGGAATCAGTAGTGCCTGATGAACTATGGATGGAGGTTCGTGACATTGTACAGGAGACAGGGATCAAGACCATCCCCAAGAAAAAGAAACGCAAAGAAGCAAAATGGCTGTCCGAGGAGGCCTTACAAATAGCTGTGAAAAGAAGAGAAGCGAAAAGCAAAGGAGAAGAGCACATTAAATTTTTCCATGTTTCAAAAATATAAAGTCTGCCTAGATAGGGATGTTATTTTGGTTATTTATAATGGTAGTTTCAACTAATAATTTCTGGGTAATTAATAACTATAATGTTGAATACATAAAAGACCATTCTTAGATGCCCTATTGTAAGGTAAAATGATGTGATACAAATATCACAGCACATATAATATCATGCAAATCCAAACCTGTGAAAACTATTCAATAATCTTAATATCAGCCAACTGTTAAATAGTTGAAGAAAAAATCAGCATGTCTAACACACAGGTATTGTTCAATAAAACTTCTTGCACTTCACGGATGGCATATAATACATGCAGCCTGTGTTCATATCATATTTGTCATATTTTCCAAAGATTTAACAGTTGCCAGCCAATCTGCTCTTTTGCACCAAGTTGAAACAAAATTAAGTCATTCTCAGTGTTTGCCAGAGTTGAGTCTTCGGCATTGCGACAAACACGAGTACATCCCCTGCACTCTAAAAACTGCATTTCAGTAAACCAAGTGGTCCGCATCTTACCAGGGACACTAACAATAGAGCATTAATCAAGCATCATGGAAATGGCCTAGCTCCAGCAACATAAATATAGGAAGAATTATCTCATTAAGCAGAAGTTTGTGGAACAGAATACTGAGCACGTTTCCCAGCAAGCCACAAGTAATTTGCAAAATGATTGCAAAGGGCATCATTTGCTTATACCAAATAACATCTTTTATCTGAAAACTCCAGCAAGCCTTTGACATTACCAGAGGCCATTTCTGTGGAAGTCCTTAACATGGGCGAGAATCAGTGCCAATCAGTCCAGCCTCTTTCTGCAATAGGCAGACAGAAAATCAATAGGTGATTAAATTGGCTATGATGTTGGGCTGCCACTAGCTCCCCCTGCCAGGAAGAGTGCTCCTCATGGTCAGAATAGCAAGCCAGGGACATAACA
>SJYT01050770.1:44807-56051 GCA_006410635.1 Cephalophus harveyi | reverse complement strand
CTTGCAGTCCAAGGGACTCTCAAGTCTTCTCCAACACCACAGTTCAAAAGCATAAATTCTTCGGCGCTCAGCTTTCATTATAGTACATGTCCTTTGTAATTGCCCTGCCTGAGCCTGCCTGCCTGTTGTACCCTTGGCCTTGAAATGAAAACTTTGAGTTCCTAACCACTGGACCATCAGGGAATTCCCCGGCCCAAGTGCTTGCTAAAGGCATAATGCCGTCCCCGGGCCGGGCTGGGCCGGGGACGTCGGCTGATTCAGCACTGCGATAGCCTGAGAAACTCTTCCCAAACTCGTGTGACCTCGCGGAGTCGCCGGTCTGGGGGTCGCTTCATATCCCAGAGGACGTTTCGTAAGGTCCTGCCCCTCCCACGTTGGCCTTTGCCAATCAAGTGTCGAGGCGGGGCTAGGGGATGGTCTGCAGCAAAAGTGACCAATCACGACCGATGTTTATTCTCTAGGCATTCCCTCCCCTTCACGCCCCCATGCCGCACGGTTGCCTGGCAACTGGTCGACGCTTTGGAACTTTGCCTTTTCGGCTCAGCCAGGCCTACCACCGAGACGTCAAACCTCCTGCCGTCCTAGAGAGGGGGCGGACACAAGGCGAGGGCTCGGGCCACAGTCGCTTCCGGCTTCGCTTCTTGCGAAGAGCTGAGACTTGCTGCCCAGAGATCCCGGGCGCCCGAGCCCAGAGACCACAGGAGTCACTGATAATGGCTGGCCTGTGCACGGTAGCCGGCGAGTCGTGCCCCCGGCACAGGAGTTCAGCGAGAGCCCAGACGCCTCCTGCCGGCGCTCTTAACACCTGCTGAGCCTTAGAACAGGGCCTAACTGGGCTGCCTGGAAAAGTCGGGTGTGGGAACGGCCTGAAGAAGACCTTGATTCTTTTGCTGGGAGCCGGGGAAAGTGAGGCAGTCCATGCTGGAGGGGGGACATGGTGATGAGTGGCGCTCAGGGGTGGATGGTAAAGGGCGAGGAAACGTTAAATAGGGGCTTTGCTGCATTCACTCCTTCATTTTTCAAATACGAAATGAAAACGTGCCTTCCAGGTCCTTTGCTAAATATCGAAGAATAAGCGATGAAAAAGCCAGACAAGATCCGTGCCCTCAAGGGGTTCCGCTCTAGTAAGGGAGACTAACAAGCAGTGTAAACGTACAAATGACATATACATTACTTTCAAGTAGTGACAGATGCCAGAAAGGAACCGGGTGAAGTAAGGGAGGATGGTAGGTACTGGTTGGAGACGGCCCCTCCCAGGAGGGAACGTTTGGGCTTTGGGGGTAGGACCTTCCAAGCTAGGGGAACAGAATGAATAAAGCCCTGCCCTGAGGAAGAGATTGGTGTTTCAGGAGCTGAAATGACACCAGTGGTGGAAGGGAGGGGTGGGGGTTGGTTAGAAAGGTGAGACTTGAGAGAGGCTGTGGCTTGCGATTTCTCCCTGGTGTGTTGTGTGAAGGGTGGAGAACGGGTGTTCATGAAGATGGTCCGACCGTGGCGTCCGCTTTCTCATTCTCCTCGGCCATCCAGAGATGTGTGATCAGGCAGGCTTCCTGCCTGTGCGCTCAGCCTTCTTCACAGTCCAACTCTCACATCCATACATGACCACAGGAAAAACCATATCAATTACACATATGATAAATTTCCTTGGTTCCTATTTTTTAAAAAAATGATGCTGTAAAGTATTATTCAGGGAGATTAATCTTATAAAATATTAAGTAAAAAAAAATTACAAAAGCTTCTACAAGATCTCATTCTTGTTAAAGAGATTCCATTTTGGCTAAAATTACAATCTAGGAAAGAGGCACAGTGGCTACTTATGCCCAGTAGGATTACTGACAAATTGTCTTCTTTTTTCCCCTCATTTTTCTAAAAACTTTTATATAGTAAATGTGAATCAGGTTTTACATCCAAAAACACAGAAGTTGTTGTTTAAAAATAACTCTGTGCTCTGCAGAAACATTTCACAGGCTTTCCACACTCGTTTGTGGGAGACGATCACAACATCTCATAACCAAGCACAGCGACGTGCATTATAACACAGTGCCAACCAGAACGCAGCTTCACTGTGCTTCTTGAGGTTGAACAAATGGTGCTGGATACAGACACATCACATCAGGACTACGCTATCTTGATGCCATAATTACAGTGTGATTTTAAAGCTTGCAAATAAATATACAAATAAACAAAAAGTTAAGAAAAGTAATTACGAAGGAAAGAGGAGGAGTAAAGAACTGGTTTTTCTGCCTCCAAGGCAACAGCTAATCACTAAGTTAAGGCCCTTTTAGGATGTGCTCCCACCACATCTTGGTAGCCTCAGAACCTCAGTGTCCCCTGCAAGAGAAGAAAGGTGGTGTCAATCAAAGGTTCAGAGTTCAACTCTCATTCCCAAGTAGGGAAGTGGGGGATACACACGCATTCCTTCCTGAATGTGCATGCATAATGTTTTGTATTTTTTAATCACAAATCTCAAGATAATCCTCATTATTATATTTGGCTTTTATACTGTGTGCTGTGCTGTGCTTAGTCGCTCAGTCGTGTCCAACTCCTGCGACACCATGGACTGTACCCCACCGGGCTCCTCTGCCCATGGGGATTCTCCAGGCAAGAATACTGGAGTGGGTTGCCATGCCCTCCTCCAGGGGATCTACTCAACTCGGGGATCGAACCCAGGGTCTCCCACATTGCAGGCAGATTCTTTACTGTCTGAGCCACAAGGGAAGCCCAAAAATACTGGAGTGGGTAGCGTGCTCTAGGGATATTGTGTGTGTGTGTGTGTATGCAAAAATGTTACTTTAGACATTATATAATAATCCTCTAATTAGTGATTCTAGTATCCTGAAAGACAGGAGAAAAAGCTCCCTACTATCGAAAATCAAAGTAGAAGGCTATGTTGCCTGTCCCATGTGCCCTGAAGGGTAAAACATCCCAGGGTCAGCTGGCACTAGAAATGCCCCTGAAAATGGGAACCAATCTTCACAGCAAATAGTGGGAAAAAACAGAAGAGCAGACCAAGACGTAATCTTTTTAAATAAAATAAAAATCATACAAATAAGCTTATTTAAAATGCAGAACACTGCATAAAACGTGAAACATTTAGGTTACATTGAATTTTGCATTAATTCTTAGATTGGACTGAAAGTTAATTAATTATTGATTTATTGTTGTAATTTCCCCCTTACTGCAACAAAACTGCACAACATGCCATCCTTCATGTCCCCTCTGACTTCTACACAACACTGCCATACGAGGGTAATCTCTGCAAAAATTATTTAAGGGCTTGCATTTTCCCAAAGGAACTTCTTGATATTCAAAAATATTCAGATCTTTCTCTTTTGAGACCGGTTTCTCCTCAGCATTCTGGTTATTTTTCTCACCAATTATGAGTGGGTCTAACTGTGCTCGGTCCTCATTTGTCTGCAGAATGGTTTGAGTAGGGCTCCAGCAATCCTTTTATTGACTTTCATAATCCTACACCTTTTGGAAGATTTGCAGTTTCACTTTGAAATATATTTGCATGGCATTTGCATTGTACTGCCATATCTGAAAACCAAACACTGGCTGACAGACCTCAAGGATGGATAAGAACAAATGCCAGTGTTAAAGGAAGACTGAATGGGGGATTCAGTGTTCTACTGCTGTGCAGCAAATTACCAGGAAATTCTCGGTTTAAGACAACATATTTACTACCTGCCTGCTTCCTTGGGTCAGCAGTCCAGGCACTGCTTACCAGAGTCCTCTGCCCAGGGTCTCACAGGGCATCAAGCTACCAACCAGGCTGTGTTTTATCCTGGAGCTTTGGGGTCCCCTTCAAAGCTCACACAGTTGTTAGTAGAATTCAGTTCCCTGGAGTTATAGCTATAGTGGGGCAGTATTTTCTTTCTGGCTGTCAGCTGGGGTCACTCTCAGCTCCTGAAAGCTGCCCACCAATGCTTTCCACATGACCACTACCTCCCCAAACATGCCAGCTCGCATCTTCAGAGTCTGCAGGAGACACTCTGGCTCCAGTGTGCTAAAAGAGAGTCTTACAGACTATGACAACCACGGAGGTGCTTATACAAGGGCAAGATGCACTGCAGGTCACCTTAGGGTGCATCTGTCACTTGGGACTGTTTTTATAAGAAATCATTTTGTTAGTTAAAATTTAACATTATGATCACTGTCAATTTCCTAGGCAACCTCATAATTCAGAAATCCAGATAATGAACACTTGCATAACAAGGACCCCCTAGTCCTCGCCTCTCAGATCCATCCTCTTCATTCCCATGGTCAAGGCTCCGGTTTAGACCCCAGCATTTCTTGCCAGCACATTTGAAAAGGCATCCAGTCATGCTCTTCTCCCAAAGCATCCTCTTCATTGTCCCTAGAGAGAGCTTACTTAATGTGCAAACCTCACCATGCTTTTTCTCTGCTTGAAATCCATCAGTAGCTCCCCACCAGCAGCAGGACAGGGTCACAGATTTTTCAGTAGACAAGTCAGTGCCTTCATGATTACACTGCCTTAGATGTCTAAAACGACATCCATCTCTCTCCAGCCCTCCCTGGATTCTCATCTTGAAGTCCAGGATATCCCCTCTGCCTAAATTTCCTCCTCCTCATCCATCCTTGTGATCTGAGAGTCAGGATCACAGCTTCTGTGAAACTGACCCTGAACTTCCCCAGGAGGTCCTGCGGGATCTATCTTTCACAGTCCCACTGAATCTTACATGGAACTATTATAACATTTACCCCTGTGAGCTAGAGCTGTCAGGCTCCAGGTCCTTTTTCCCACCACACTGGGAGCACTTGGAAGCCAAGAGCTAATTCTTTCCTTCCTGTATCTTAGCAGTACTAGGGAACAGAAGACAGTAATGGACTTGAATTAACCACATCTCTAGTACAGGATTCCCAGGTGCCTTAGTGGTAAAGAATTCCCCTGCCAATGCAGGAGACCTGGGTTCGATCCCTGGCTTGGGAAGATTCCCTGGGTTGGGAAGATCCCCTGGAGAAGGGAACGGCTACCCACTCCAGTATTCTTGCCTGGAGAATCCATGGACAGAGGAGCTTGGTGGGCTACAGTCCACAGGGTCATCACAAAGAGTTGGACACCACTGAGCACAACGGTGAAAGTGATGCCTTAGAGAAGGAGATGGCACCCCACTCCAGTGCTCTTGCCTGGAGAATCCCAGGGACGGGGGAGCCTGGTGGGCTGCCATCTATGGGGTCACAGAGAGTTGGACACGCCTGAGCGACTTAGCAGCAGCAGCACAACAGTGGCTAGTACAGGATGGCGATTAAAAGCACAGATTATGAAGCCATACAATCTGAGTTTGGAGACCAGCGAGACCACTGCCTGACTCCAACAGTCTCCTCAACCTTTCCGTACCTCAATTTCATCATCTCCAAATAAAAAAAATCTATTTAAAACAAAATCTCTAAATCTCTGTGAAAGAAAAAAAAATCTACTTCATAAGATGGCAACGAAGAGAAAACAGGTTAACATTTGTAAAGAACTTAGAAAAGGGCATGGCATAGGCTTAGGACCATACCAGTATTTGTAAGTAAAATAAATACCCAACCACTACATGATACACAATAATAGAAAATCCATCCAAAGGAGAGATGCCACACAGATCAGAGAGATAAGCCAATGGTAAAACTGTTATCATCAATATTGTTTTGAAATATTCCAGCCAAAAAAAGTATAAATAAAAAATAATAAAAACTAAAGCAAACTACAAAAGAATAGAGAAAGCAAAAATTGCAAAACCCTGATAATCCTAGAACCTGAGTGGTAAGTATAAGAGCAACTCTACTAGACTCTCTGCTTTTCACATGCTTGACAATTTCCAGAATGAAAACAATTTAAATCTAAATAGGCCAAGTGAGGCGTAGCATCCGGGGAGAGTAAAAGCACCTGGGCAAGGTGCTTTTGCCTCTCGCAAATAAAGAAACTACCCTTCCTTCTGCTGTTCATAAGCCGAGGTGCATCCCCAGTGAGCCTGAGAAGATGCTCTGCTCCTCCTCTCCAGCTAGGTGGGTGCCTTCTTCTCCATCACGCTTCTCTCTAGAGATGGCGTGATGCCCTGAGAAAGTCCCAACACCAAGAGATCCCAATTCGGTCTCTTGGTAGCTAACCGTCCTCAGTCTCAGTTTTCTCATCTATAAAAATGGAAAACCCCACCTCATAAGGTTGTTAAATGGATTAAATAACATAGTTTTAAAAACAGCACAGTGTTTGCAAGGTGGCAGGTAATCAGCCAGTGTCTTTTAAAAATAAAAGGGTAGGTGAACTCCAGATGGCTAAACCCCAACTTCCGCAGGCCAGCAACTGCTCTCAAGTCAAGGTGTGGGCAAACTGGGAGGCGGGCTGGCCTATACTGACTGCAGTGCTGGTTCCCTTCATACCAGAGACCTGAAGACCAGCAGTAGCCAGAGCGCACGGTCCACATGCCTGTGAAACAGACTGGCTACCCCAACTTGACCCAGAGACGCGAAAGGACCACGCACGGGCTAGCCGCCTTCCCAAGTCCAACAGGGTGAATGGCTGGCTCTAGCAGACGCCCCACGTCACTGGCTGCCGCTTACTGCCACACCAGGGAAAGTGAAAGAAGCTGTCAGAGATCAGGGTTAAGCTCCTATTCTATGCACCAGAGCAAACCAGATCCTGACTCCAGGGCTGCACCAATGACATAATCGCTCTACTCTCCCATCATCACCTTCCAACTAATAAAAAAAACTCTCAACAACAGAGGTGGCAATGCCTACCACTTACAGACAAAGGCAAAAGCTGTTCAGTATACAGACAGCTCAGCAACAGAACTAGTTAGCTTTCAGTGTGCTGATACTGTCCAAGTGTAACTAGAGGGAGGCAGATGCTGAAAGCAAGGTATTCAATCAAATGAGGCACATTTCTCTAGGTATTTATCCAACTGATTTGAAACTTAAACATCCACATAAAAACCTGCATGTGTATGTTTACAGTAGCTTTATTCATAATTGCCAAATACTGGAAGAATCCAAGATGTCCCTCAATGATGGACACTGACTGGATGAAAAGATACAGATTGTGGTGCATCCAGACTATGAACTACTATTCAGCAACAGAAATTAGTGATTTATCAAGCCACAAAAAGACATGAATGAATCTTAAATGCATATTGCTAAATGAAAGAAGCCAGTATGAATCCAATCATACAACATTCTGGAAAAGGCAAGGATATACAGACAGTATCCGTGTCAGTGTATGCCAAGGATTTGGGAGTAGAGAGAACTGAACAGGTGGAACATGGGAGGATTATTTAAAGCGGCGAAATTATTCTGAACAATACTGTAAAGGTAAATACAAGACATTAAGCATTTGTCAAAAGCCCAGAGGACTTCACAAGAGTAAACCTTAAAATGTATGCAAATTTTTGAAAATCATTTAGGAGGAGAGAAAAGAGGACATTCCAGGATAGAATGCAAACTGTGACAAAAGAATCTAAGTGCAATACTACTAATGTATGAGACAGCCCGGCTGAAGGAATGATAGAGTGGTGGGGCGTGCCGGCCAAAGTGATAGCTGGAAACGAGTAGCATGTGTAAGAGTAGGAACAATCGGAACTGCACAGCTAAGTACTGTACACTAGCTGTCAAAATTGTTTCCCACAGCGGTGTGGGTTAACAGTTCTCCCAGTGGGGGAGGGAGGGAGTGGGGCAAATGGAGAAAGCAGCATCAACGTACACGCACTGTCATGTGTAAAACAGGTAACACAGGGAGCCCGGTCTCTGTGATGACCCAGAGGGCTGCGCTAAGGGGAGGGGGGGAGGCTCCAGAGGGAGGGGATGGATGTGTAGTTGCGGCTGATTCACGCTGTTGTGCAGTGGACCTCAACACAACACTGTAAAAATTTTTAAAAAGACAAAAAAACGTTACACCGGCATTGAACTTGTTTCAACCTGTCCCATTTGTCCCACTCTCTCCCTCCCCGACTGTGAGAACTGTTAACCCACACCCCTATGGAAAACAATTTTGATAGCTAGTGTACAGTACTCAACACACGGTTCCTTTTGCCTCTAGTTTTACAGATGCTGCTCATTTCCAACTACTACTTTGGTCAGCACATCCCACCCTCCACCAGTTCCTTAAGGACGGTTATTTCATCCATCAGCTAACACGTGGTGGGAACCTGGAATAGGAAATTATAGACAAGCAAAGGGAGGGGGCTAGAATGATCCATGTGCTAAGGTGCTAAGGGATTAGATTTGGAGATAGGGTATGAATTTATGTTTAGCTTAATACAGATGGTTACATATAGAAACAATGATAAACATGTGTATATACAAGAGTTGGAGAAGGCAATGGCAACCCACTCCAGTACTCTTGCCTGGAAAATCCCATCCACGGAGGAGCCTGGTAGGCTGCAGTCCACGGGGTCGCTAGGAATCAGACAGGACTGAGCGACTTCACTTTCACTTTTCACTTTCATGCATTGGAGAAGGAAATGGCAACCCACTCCAGTATTCTTGCCTGGAGAATCCGAGGGACGGGGGAGCCTGGTGGGCTGCCGTCTATGGGGTCGCACAGAGTCAGACACGACTGAAGCGACTTAGCAGCAGTATACACACACACATTTCTTGACTCTGTCAGCAGAAAGAGCTAGAAGCAAAAATACTGAGTAGCAACATGCACACCTAGCACCCACATTTTGGCTTCTAATATCATTCTTCAATAAAAGGAGATAACGAATCATTCTCTTTTATCAAGGGTTTATGGGCACCACAGGAAAGTCTCAACTTCTGTGACAATTCTCAAAATTCAGACAAAGTCAGGATCTCATGATATATATATTTCTGTTGCTACAGCTACCTTATTACCCAGGAAGTGTGAGAACCAGTTTATTTTTCTTTCTTGAGAACTGGCACAACACATATCCACCTTGAGCTGCCATCTATTGGGGAACCCTTGGGCTTTCTCTCCTCCACAGTCCAGCACGTGTTCATCCCAAACCTGAGTTCCTGGTCGGCTCTCTAAAGAGTTCTTGCTTGAGCTGGGTAAAGGACAGTGGGTAGGTTGATTAAGGCTTCAGGACGTTTCTCCCACTGAGCACGTGTCTTCCTGTATGACACCATGAGGCAGCCTGAAGGCTGAAGTCCCCACCTCAAGGCTAGTAAGTGGCCCCTTGGGAATGACATCTTCATATAAAGGATTAAGAAGTTACAAGGAAAAAGATGTATCAGTCAAAAAGGGTGATGCGGAAGAATGCCATCAACTTTCTTTCACTGTACTAGCAAGGCTCTATAGAGAGGCATGAGATAGCCAGGGCCTGGACCAAAGTGGAAGTTGCAGGGACAGGGAAACATGCATTATCTAAGAGATGCAGGCAGAATAAAAGTTGATGCGCAGCAGCCCCCACACACCTTAAAGGACCCTCTCCAACAACAGGAAGGGTGACAGAAAGTCATCTGTTACTCTTTACAAAGCATGGAAACAAAGCAGAAAGAACCCGAACCGTAGTCAGCACCGCTGCCCCACAGTGGGATCCAGAGCAAGTCACAACCGTCTGGGCATCAGGTTCCTCACAAGCAGGCCTGTGAGCTTGAAATGTGCATCTGCCCCATCGATCCCTTCCGGTAAGTCGCGCTTGGAGCATTTGCGGGGGTTGTGCCAGGCGTGCCAGGATCCAGGTATGGCGACCGGCAATCCCTGTGCCTGCCTGTATGTGCTGCCACCCAGCACCCATTGAACTTAATTCCAAAAGCACGAGTCCCAAGCTTCTCCCCAGATTAGGTCCACCTTCTGTGCTCCTCTCTCTCCTGTTCTTCCAACCCTGCTCTCCTGTTGGAAAGAGTCCTTCTTCTAGACGCGAA
Source organism: Cephalophus harveyi (assembly GCA_006410635.1). NCBI lineage: Eukaryota > Metazoa > Chordata > Mammalia > Artiodactyla > Bovidae > Cephalophus > Cephalophus harveyi. Next base: position 46,223 of record SJYT01050770.1, on the reverse strand, counting down.
TTCCACTCTTGCCCTCCTCCTAGAAGAGAACTGCTACCTGCTGGTTCTAATTTTACTTCTTCCTGTTTCTTGTTTTCAAATTAATTTATTCCTGCTCACTTTCACCTCTGGACTTCAGTACAATTTTTCTTAGTAAATATGTATTAAATAAGTACCTGCTATAAAAGGTCACTCGGCAAAGTCAGAGTTTGGGCTGGAAAGGCAGACAATCTAAGTGGAAACTTGTGATGGCTCATCTTACGTGTCAACTAGACTGGGCTAAAGGAAGCTGGGTTCAGCATACGGAATATGCCTGCCAGTGTTGGAGATGCAAGCGTCAGGAAGATACCCCGGAGAAGGAACTGGTAACCCACTCCACCGGTCTTGCCTGGGAAATCCCATGGACAGAGGAGCCCAGCAAGCTACAGTCCGCGGGGTCGCAAAGAGTCGGACCCAATTTAGCGACTAAACAACAACAAAGGAAGCCCAGAGAACTGGTAAAACACGATTTCTGAGTGTGTCTGTGAGGTTGCTTCCAGAAGAGGTTAGCACTGGAATTGCTAGTCTGAGAAAAGGCAATCGGCCTTATCGCGTGGTTCAGCACCAATCTGTGGAGATTTCAAACAGAACGAAAAGGTGGTGGAAAGGCAAACGCGCTCTGCCTGAGCTGAGACGTCCGTCTTCTCCTGCCTCAGACACCGACACTTCTGACGCTCAGGCCTTTGCACTGAGACCTGGAGCTACACCGTTGGCTGCCGGGTTCTCAGGCCTTCAGGCTTGAACTGGACTATGCCACCAGCTCTCCTGGGCCTCCAGCCTGCGGATGGCAGATACTGGAGCTTCTCAGCTTCCATAACAGCATGAGCCAACTCTTCATCATAAATCTCTATTTATAGAGAAAAACAGAGACAGAGAGACAGAGATGCTATTCGTCCTGTTTCTTTGGAGAAGCCCAAATAATTCAGAACCCCAGCTCTATCACTGGCTAACTAGGTGGCCTAAGACAAATGGCACAGCCCCTCTCTCTCTCTCTCTCTCTCTATATATATATATATATATAAATATACCTGTATATATGTATATATATAAATATACAGGTATATAGCTATACCAGCCTCTCTCTATATACACACACACACCTGTATATATGTATATATATAAATATACAGGTATATAGCTATACCAAGCCTCTCTCCCTCTCTCTCTCTCTATATATATATATAAATATACCTGTATATATGTATATATATAAATATACAGGTATATAGCTATACCAGCCTCTCTCTATATACACACACACACCTGTATATATGTATATATATAAATCTACAGGTATATAGCTATACACAGCCTCTCTCCCTCTCTCTCTCTCTATATATATATATAAATATACCTGTATATATGTATATATATAAATATACAGGTATATAGCTATAC
>SJYT01050770.1:17910-44333 GCA_006410635.1 Cephalophus harveyi | reverse complement strand
GGCTATACACAGCCCCTCTATATATATATACCTGTATATGTGTATATATATATAAATATACAGGTATATAGCTATACACAGCCCATGGGGTCGCAGAGTCGGACACAACTGAGCGCATATAAACACACATGCAAGAAACCCAGTTTGGCTAGAGAACTGGACAATGATGGAAAAGGAGCTTTGGCAGATACCATGAAGCGAGCTCGGGGAAGCTCCTGACCGCCGTCCGAGAGCACCCCACTGTATTCACAGGCAGTGGGGAGCCACTGGCTTTTGTGCAGAGACATGCCAGGTCTCGTGCTAATCCAGACATACATAGTGTGCTGTGTGGGCAGGGAGAGCCCTCCCGCCCTGCCAACACAGTCTCCTCCAAGTTAGATGGATGCGTGTCACACACATACAGGGGTCCAACCCACAGGCTCAGGAGAAACTCCTCTCTCTCTCTGGAGACAGGGCACTGTATTCTTAAAGGAGCAGTCTGGGTGCTCTTTTCGCTAGTGTAAAGTACCCACCTTCCAATGCAGGAGACATAACAGATGCAGGTTTGATCCCTGGGTTGGGAAGATCCCCTGGAGGAAGACACGGCAACCCACTCCAGTATACTTGCCTAGAGAATCTCACGGACAGAGGAGCCTGGAGGGCCACAGTCCATAGGATCGCAGAGTTGGACATGATTGCAGTGACTTAGCAAGCATGCTGGGTACACTTTTAATGCAATTAAGTGCAGAGGTGTCAAAACAGATTTAAATAAAAATAATAAATCAATATCTCTTTCAATAAACAATCTGGCTACTCAACGGGGTGAAGTTGTTCAGTTTAAAGGCATCCAGACTCTTACTTACATTGAGTGTCATCCCTGCCAAATGAAGACCAGATGTGCAAGCCAAGAAATCTAATCAGGTTTAAAGAAAGGATTTCTGTGAAAGACAAAACTGGGGGAGAAGTAGGGTTCACCAGAAGATAGAAGCTCTGAGGAGGAAAGTCAAACCAGGGCTCCCGATCAATAGTGTCGCTGGTAAGGAAAGGGAGCGCAGTGCCCTGGAGCCCACCCAATGAGGACCCTCACCTGGAAACCGCACCAGGCACCCTTCTGTTAGCATCCTGTTAGCTGTTAGCATCCTGTCACTCTTGCGGAAATCCCAGCCAGGAGCAGCAGGCTTTTCATTTTGACCACAGAGTCCAGTGCTTCCAAGACAGCCCAGCCCTGCTCCCCAAGTGGGAGAGAAACCTTGGGTGTAAGCTGCATACCAGATGAAGAAAACCCAACCCAAACCAGACCTAGTTTGGGAGCTTAAACCTAAACCAAGCCAGACGTGACTGCAATTCCTCAGGGCCACCGTCCCTTAAGCCTTCTGTTCAATAAGCAGCTTTGATACCATCCAGAGAAGGCAGAGTTTTTTGTAGCCTGGGAGCCCCTCTTCTTATCTATTATCTTCAACAGGACTGCTGAGTTTTTCAGTGAAAGGAGGGAGGGACAAACCAACCCACGTACGCATGAGCTTCAGACGATGCACATGGACTACTAGGCTTTTGCTTTTTCAAGTGAGCAGGCGGCTTTCCCCGGGGACCTGCTTCTGCCCTCTCCCTGAGTAGTGTGACCCTCTCTGATCAGCTGTTTCTGCAGCTGTACAGCTGATGTCACAAAGGCTAGCTGAGGACCAGGGAGCAACAGGCTGCTGTGGAAGTTCCGACCTGAGCAGACTGGCTCAACCAGCAGCCGTAGAGAGGTGGGGATGAGATGGCACCAGTTTTAACAGGAGTGCAAATACAGACTGCTGCTGACTCTGTGCAGGGAGCAGCCCGACAGAGGTCAAGGCTACACTCTGTGCACCACAAAATGGCCAACTAGCAGCTCATCGCAACTGAAGTGACTCGGTGGTGATTTACATCTGCCTTAGAGAGGCAGCGTGGCAGTCAACAGCCCGGGTTCTAGAACTGGGATCCTGGCCATTTACTGACTGTGTGACCTTGGGCAAGTTACTGATACTCCTCTTCATAAAGTAATCAGGAGGATTAAGTGAGTCACTACAGGCCAGATGCTTACAACAGTATCTGTTACACAGCTAACATTTACTGCAGACTTGCTCTCACTGTTGATTCTTGGGTCTGATGGTTGGGTACCAGTAATACCTGAAAGAAATGAAACCATCACCTCCCTGTCCTTTCCTGGTTTTTCCACCAGATGACTTAAAGAGTTGAGGAAATACCAGTCAAGCTTAAAGATATTAACAACTCATATATACCCAGGACTATTCAAACTGCCTTCTCTTCCAGCTCCTCCTGGGCCGGGGTAAACTAAGACCCGCCTAGGGCCACAAAATCCATCAAAGATTGATGTGGCTGCAAACAAGGACACAGCTGAGGCCTGTGTCTGAGCTGCTCGGAGAGGCCCTTCCAGGGAGAGCCCCCGCCCTCCGCTGCAGAAGGGTACCAGGGCTGCCAGGGGCCCTGAGCTCTCGGCAAAGGCAGGAGCCCCGCCTCCGGGAGGAGCTGGAGAGACAAGAGCGTGGGATGTCTTGGGAAGGGCAGAGCCAGCTGGAGAGAAAGGAAACCAAGGATGCTGACTTCCCACAGGGAGAAGGGTTTCCCAGAATCTCCCTCAGCGACACAGCCACCTGGAGCCAGGGGTGATTAGACTACTCAGGACGCAAGTCCCGGACAGAGAGGCAAGCCAGGGGCTCTCCAGCCCCCGAGACCACGCTGTCCCCACCACGGCCTCTAAAAAGACAGGAAGCAAAGACCCAGGGACCAGGCAGTTCTGGAGAAGAGCTCTGTAAGGAGAAAGAGCTCAGAATGACTGTTTTCAGTGGAAATCCAGGGTGTGCCGCTCCACCTATTTAACAAGCCCTCGGGTGATGAGACTATTCACAGAGGCAAAAAAGAATGCCAGATCTTCTCAAGATGGTTAGTGGTTAAGGAAACAGGGTAAATTGCTAATATCACACTAACAAGGGTGATTCCGACTGGGCTGGTTAGACAGAGCTCCTTGTGGAGAAGTGACGTGTTATTCCCACAGCCGATGCACACGGTAAAACGCCTCTCCAGGGAGACAGAAGGAGGACCGAGGAACAGCAGCTGCCACCTTGTCTCACACTGATGTCTGTACATGTGCTTGGCAACTTACACAGCCTTCTCTGTGGTATCTCACTGAACCTTCATGAAACAGCTGAGGAAATTGGGGAAAATAACCACTCCCTCACTTTACGGAGAGGAAGACTGACATTCAGAGAAATTAATTTGCGCACAGCAACGTGACAGAGAGATACACAGAGGGCTTCTGCCTCCAAGTCCAGAACAGCTCAGAAGGGAACATTCCAGCAAATGAGCGTGCCTGGGGGAGGCTTCTCTCCAGCCACACAAGCAGCAGGGATGCAGAGAGGAAAGGCTGACGTCCCGGAGTATCTGTTACAGGCAGGCACCTCAGGACCCAACAGCATCATTGCCTGTAAGTCCGACAGGGTTGACATTCCTCCTGCTTTACAAGAGAAGAATCCACCTTCAGCCCATGGTTCTCATGATGATCATCGCAGTCCCTGCCCTAAAGGACACACACACACTGCGGTCTGAGGGTCTCTAGGAAGGATGAAAGCCCAGAGTGACTTGTGCGGGACACGCAGCAGTTCAGTCCTTAGGCCAGCTGATAAGGGGAGCTTCCCAGGCAGAGGGAAGCGCGCGGCTCTAAGATCAGCAGGGCCGGCACTCGGCCTGAGGTGCCAGGCAGAGGCCCTCGTGCCAGACTCCAGCCTGTGGGTGACGCCCCATCACCACATGCTCTGAAGCAGGACGACCCCTAGAGACCCGCCTTTAGACAGCAGGGTGGAAGATGGGTGGGAGGGGGACAAGCCCAGCGCACAGCGACAATCCAAAGGGCAACTCCAATCTCTGCAAAATGACAGGGGTCCGCCTGGGGAGGGATGAAGAGGGAGAGGCACATTTGAAAAATATTTATGGGGCAAAATCAGTAGGGGCGACTAATGTGGAGGCTGCTGACGGAGAGTAAGGTGACTGAGGTTTCAGGCCGACATTCTTGGACTGATGAGATGCCTTTCAGTGAGGTAAGGAAACGATAACAGAAAAAACTGCAGGGGAGAAGGTTCCAAGCAAAGAAAAGAGAGTGTAGAAATGATGCATTCTATTTTTGACATACTGAATTTAAGGTGCCTTTGGGATATCCAAATGGGGGTGTCACACAGGATGTATGAGTCTCAAAATCTAAAAAGAAGTTTATGGAAAAAAAAAATCCAGTAATGGCCTTATTTACATTTAGTGCTGTACACTGGCAGTGTTCCCAGACTGGAGAACAGCACAATCAGAGACACAGATGACACTGCCGGGACGGATATTTGGTAAAGTGCGGACAGTCAGCAGGTTCTGGTAAGATCTCTGACCCAAGAGGAAGCAAACTGGAGTCTTGCCTTGGGTGTGATACCACAACTGTACCTCGTTCAGGCTCAGGAGTGAATCCCAGATTCCCCACTTACCACTTCTGTGATCTTAAGCAAGTTACCTAACCTCTCTAGAGATGAGATGGCTTCCTCATCTATAAGAGGGGACGATCATCATACCTACACCACACAAAGTTAGGGGGAGGATCAAGTAATATAAAACTCGTAAAGCACATTACACTTAGCTTGACATTGTAACATAGCACACAGCACAGTCTATAATCGATCCTGGGTCAGCACTGATCAGGACAGCAATAAGATAAATTGGGCAAGTCATTTCACTCTGAGGACCCTTATCTGTAACAAAACAGGGATAATGTCTGCCTTAACTTTCTAACTTTATAAAAAGTTACTGAAGACATTAGATGACAATGGACATGAAAACTGATTTTAATAACTATGAAGTACTACCTAAGTGAGGACTGAGCCTTTCAACCAGGACAGAAGAGGCTTCCTTCCAGCAGTTCAGGTCCTCAGGGTGTGTTGCTGCACGTTTTTTCCATGACTGTGCACCCCTGTCCTGCAATACACTGCTTTTGGTCCCAAGAGGAAATAGCCACACGCCAGTGCCTGCATAATGTGCTAAGTGCAAAAAGTCACAGAAGAGAATACTATTCAGCCATAAAAACAGGAATAAAATTTTTTTTATGCTATAACATGGGTGGTCCTTGAAAACATCATGTTTAGTAAAATAAGTCAGACAGAGAAGGACAAATATTACCTGAGATTCCACTTATATAAGGAATCTAGGACAGGCAAAAATCAGACAGATGGCAGGAAAGAGGTTACCAGGGGCTGAGAGCAAAGAGAGAGTTGTTATTCAATGGGTATAGAGTTTATGCTGGAGATGATTAAAAGATCTGGGGTATAGATAGTGGCAATAGGTACAGAACATTGTGAATTATTTAATGTCACGGAATTGTACATTTTAAAATGGTTAAAATGATAAACATTATGGATATTCTTTTAAAAATGCACAGACATTATCAAAACAAGGAGTGGATACCTGTTACTAATGGCAGTAACATGAACAAATAGGTCCCCAGAGATGGCGAATGTAGCAGTAATGAACGAGGGTTCTGTTCATTGAGACATCGTCTACTTTTATTTTTTTTATTGAAATACAGTTGATCTACAATATTGTGCCAATCTCTGCTATATAGCAAAGTGACTCAGTTATACACACATATCCATTCTTTTTTTTATTCTTTTCCATTATGGTTCATCACAGTATATCCACTACAGTTCCTTGTGCTATAGATTATGACCTTATTGTTTACTCATTACAAATGTAATAGTTTGCCTCTACCAACCCTACACTCCGAGTCCACGCCCTCCTCCCCTTGGCACGCACAAGTCTGATCTCTAAGTCTATGAGACTGTTTCTGTTTTGTAGACAGGTTCATTTGTGCCATATTTTAGACTCCACACATAAGTGACATCATGATATGTGTCCTTCTCTTCTGACTTCACTTAGCATCACAGTCTCTAGCTGCATCCATGGTGCTGCAAAACGCGCTTTTTTATGGCTGAGTAGTACTCCACTGTATATATGCACCACGTCTTTATCCATTCATCTATCAATCAACATTTAGGTCGTTTCCTAGTTTTGGCTATAGATAATAGTGCTGCTATGAAAATACAGGTGCGTTTTTGTCTGGGTATATTCCCAGGCATAGGATTGCTGGATTATAGAGTAATGCTTAAATTCCAAAATATATAAACAACTCATATCATGCAACATCAAAAAAACAACCCAATCAAGAAAATGGGCAGAAGACAACAGATGGCCAGTAAGCACACGAAAAGATGCTCGACGTCACTAATTATTAGAGAAATGCAAATCAAAACTACAGTGAGGACCACCTCATACCAGTCAGAATGGCCATCATTAAAAAGTCTACAAATAAAACATGCTAAAGAAGATGTGGAGAAAAGGAACCCTCCTACACTCTTGATTGGTACAGCTACTATGGAGAACAATATAGAGGCTCCTCAGAAAACTAAAAACAGAATTAGCATATGAACTGGGTTCTTCATCTCCTCCTGATCTGATGGATAAACATCACTGGCTTTAAGAAGACCCCCAAGCATCACATCAGCACAAGAAACTGGGCTGAGCTAGGTAATATTCAAATGCTCCCATGGAAGCTCAATTACATTATTTCTTACTCTTGAGCATAAATGGCTCCAATAAAGTCACCTTCTTTAAAAGCAAGCATGTATTAGCTTTGATAACAACTGATTCTTGCTAACTCTTTCTGTATGTACAGATGAATGCATTTAGCAGCTCTATCCCTGTTTTAAAACCATTTTGAACTTGTTCACCTCAGGAGGAGAACCAAAGCTCTTCACACAGGTTGACTTTTCAATCTGCTACAGACTTGGGGGAAAAATAAATGCATTTTCTCATGTGTGGTCAGGCATTCAGCAGGTAATAAGTGAACCAGATTCACATGATATGTGATTCCTAGGAATAAACTCCTGGAAATAACTGACCATTCCCACCTGGACCCTTGAGTCTCCAGCCACACGTGCTGCTTGCTATTTCTTGAACCTGCAGAGCCCATTTCTGCACCATGGCCTTTCCACTTCATGTTCCTTCTGTCCAGAGGCCTCCTCCAGATATTCACATGGCTTGCTTGCTCCCTCTCTAGGTCACATTCACATCTCTAGAGATTCAAATGTCACCCTAAACGAGAGGCCTTTTCCAACAATTCATATAAGCTTTCACCCCTTACCTCTGATACTATCTGTCCTCATGCTCTGCTTAATTTCTCTGCCAACAATTTACATGTATTGTCTCCTCATTTATGTTCATCATAGATACCAGAATATAACCTCCATGCAGACAGGAACCTTGTTCTGTAAACTGTTCAGAGCCCAAAACAATATTGGCTCAAAAAAGAAAGTCAATCTATTTTTTTTTTTTTAGTGATTTATTATCTTTATAGATTATATACCAAAGTTCTTATAATATTATTGACTGTATTTTCTGTTCTGTACATCACATTCCTGTGACTTACTGTATTATTAGTTTGGTGCAAAAGTAATTGCAGCATTGCATTGTTGAACTTTGCCATTTGATATTGGAATACATTCTTAAATAAATATGGTTATGTTATACATCATTTTAATGAGCACTTCTAGCTTTATGCTTTTGGCTAATGACTTATCATTTGCTGTTTATTTTACACTTATTTTAGACCATAGAAATGATGTTAGACAAAAAGCAAATTCAAGACTTTTTTTTTTAATTCAAATTCAAAATGGGTCATAAAGCAGCAGAGATAACTCACAACATTGAAAACGCACCTGGCACAGGAACTGCTAAAGAATGTACAGTGCCATGGTGGTTCAAGCAGTTTTGTAACGGAGACAAGACCCTTGAAGATGAGGCGCTCAATAGCCAGCCGTCAAAGTTGACAATGACCAATTCAGAGGATCACTGAAGCTGATCCTCTACAACTACACAAGTTACCAAAGAACTCAATTTCAGCCATTCTATGGTCATTCAGCATCTGAAGCAAATATGAAAGGTGAAAGAGCTCGATAAGTGGGTGTCTCATGAGCTAACTGAAAAAAAATCACTGTTTTGAAGTGTCCTCTTCTCTTTATTTTACACAACAATGAAGCATTTTTCAATCGGATCATGACATGGCAACAAAAAGTGGATTTTATATGACAACTGGCAATGACTAGTGCAGTGGTTGGCTGAGAAGAAGCTCCAAAGCACTTCCCAAAGCTAAACTTGCACCAAGAAAAGGTCCTGGCCACTGTTTGGTGGTCTGCTGCCTAATTCACCCCAGGTTTCTGAATCCTAATAAAACCATTCCATCTGAGAAGTATGCTCAGCAAATCAGTGAGAGGCACCCAAAATTTCAATGCCTGCAGCTGGCACTGGTCAACAGAATGGGCCCAATTCTTCTCCATGACAACGCTCAACTTCATATCGCACAACCAACACAGCAAAAGCTGAACAAATTGGGCTACAAAGTTTTGCCTCATCTGCCATATTCACCTGGCCTCTGGCCAACTGACTACCACTTCTTCAAGCATCTCAACAACTTTTTGCAGGAAAAAAGCTTCCTTGACCAGCAGAAGGCAGAAAATGCTTTCCGAGAGTTTATCAAATCCCAAAGCAAGTATTTTTAAGCTACAGAAAAAAACAAACATTTCTTGTTGGCAAAAATGTGTTGACTGTAATGGTTCCTGCTTTGATTAATAAACATGTGTTTGAGTCTAGTTATGATCAAAAATTCATGGTCTGAAATCACAATTACTTTTGTATTGGACTGTGAAGAAGGCTGAGCACCGAAGAATTGATGCTTTTGAACTGTGGTGTTGGAGAAAACTCTTGAGAGTCCCTTGGACTGCAAAGAGATCCAACCAGTCCATTCTGAAGGAGATCAGCCCTGGGGATTTCTTTGGAAGGAATGATGCTAAAGCTGAAACTTCGGTACTTTGGCCACCTCATGCGAAGAGTTGACTCATTGGAAAAGACTCTGATGCTGGGAGGGATTGGGGGTAGGAGAAGAAGGGGACGACCGAGGATGAGATGGCTGGATGGCATCACGGACTCGATGGACGTGGGTCTGAGTGAACTCCGGGAGTTGGTGATGGACAGGGAGGCCTGGCGTGCTGTGATTTATGGGGTCGCAGAGAGTCGGACACGACTGAGTGACTGAACTGAACTGAACTGAATACATACCACCCAGTGGTTTGCGCCTCTTAATCCCCTCCACCTATTTCCATCCCCTTCCCCTCTAGCAAAGGTTAACTTTTTCTCTGTATCTGTGAGTCTGTTTCTGTTTTGTGATATATGTTTGTTTTGTTTTTTAGATTCCACGTAAAAGTGAAAGCATACAATATTTGCTTTTCTCTGATTTATTTCATTAGTAACCCTTCAGGTCCTTCCAGGCTGTCACAAGTGGCAAGATTTCATTCATTTTTGTGGCTGAATAATATTCTATTGCAAAGTATATAAACCACATTTAACCATTCATCAGTTGGTGGGCACTGAGGCTACTTCCATATCTTGGATATTGTAAATAATACTGTGAGAATGTAGAGAAAAGGGAACTCTAGCACACTGTTGGTGGGAATGAAATTGGTACAGCCATATGAAAAAAGTATGGAGGTCCCTCAAAAAAATTAAAAACAGAACTAGCACATGATTCATCAATTCCACTGAATATTTATCCAAAGTAAATGAAAGCACTAATTCAAAGAGATATATGTACCCAATGTTCATTATACTTTTTAATGACTGGAGGAAAAAAATAAGTTCTGTGTCAGTACGCTATTCTTTATATTGACGAGAATGCCTTGGCCAAGATTACCGAAGAAAGCAATGATTTGTTTCCTTTGGCTAAGAAGACAACTGTAACATACTCCTCAATCCACATTGAATGCTTTCTAAAATTTAATAAAGTATAGGCCCCTTTTTAAGAAAAAAAAAATTTGCAAATGCTTAGCATTTGAGTGAATAAATGAAGTGAAGTGAAATGAAAGTCGTTCAGTTGTGTCCGACTCTTCGCGACACCATGAACTATACAGTCCATGAAACTCTCCAGGCCAGAATACTGGAGTGGGTAGTCTTTCCCTTCTCCAGGGGATCTTCCCAACCCAGGGATCAAACCCAGGTCTCCCACGTTGCAGGCAGATTCTTTACCATCTGAGCCACAAGGGAAGCTGGTATATTCATACTATGGAATATCATTCAGTAATAAAAAGAAATGAAATGCTGATACATGTCATACTATAGATTAGCCTCGAAAACATTATGCTAAGTGAAAGAAACCATATGCAAAAGACCATATATCATATGACTGCCATTTACATGAAACATCCAGAACAGATAAATCATAGAGACAGAAAGTAGACTAGAGGTTGCCTGGGGCTGCATCGGGGGGATTTGGGGCTGATTCGAAGGTGACGGCTAAGAAGTACAAAGTCTCTTTGTGGGGTGATAAAAATGTTCTCAAGTTGTTTATGGTGATGGTTGCACAATACTAAAAACCACTGAATTATATGCTTAAAACGGATGAGTTGCAGTATATATGAGTTATGCCTCAATAAAGCTGTTACCAAAAAACTCTTGGCAAATCCTACATAATTGTTGAAATATGTAAGAAATAAAATTGGATATAAACTATTTATACATACAGGTCTTTTTACAAATTTATAAATTAAACACAAATTATATAACCAATAAATTCAAAGTAAAAATCTTCATGTCAGAGAAGATTTTGCTATTTAACTAAAACTACATCCTTTCTCACAACAGGAATATGTTGTGAGTACCTTATCCAAGTTCTACTGAGTCCAGCAGACACACACTTAGGTGACAGTATTTTGACAGCCAGCACAGCACAGGACCCAACAAGTCAGAAGAGATACTGGAACTAATAAGAACAAATGCCAGTCCCACAAGCCGGAAGCAACTCAAGAAGCCACCCCGGGGAGCGTGGTCGCATCGCAGCCTCGCCTGCAGTCCTGAGCCCCGTGAGCTGGCTCCATTTTCCTGCTACTCTGTTCCCACCACTGCAAAATCTCACTTCCACAAGGTATGGTCCTTCGCTTTATGGGAATTCCCTACAGACATCTGGTAAACTTTTCTTCAGAACTTTCTGGTGCCAACACAAGAAAACAAGCAAAACTGTAGACGATAAAATTAGTTGGCAGTTTTCGGGCATAATATGGCCCTTCCAAATGACTGCAATAGGCTTATTTTACTTTGTTATCGGCTCAAATGACAACATGAAATTTTAAAATTTTTATAAAGAACTCAGACCCTGGAAACTAACATCCTTAAATTGCAAGAGAGCTACAGAACCCATTTGGAGAAACACTTACCCACAAACTAAGGGAAAAAAGTAATTGGCACACAAAGCTGATGCCTTTAATAGCTAACATTTACCGGGTGCTTAAGTGTGTCTGACAGCCAACTTGTATGGTTTTCTGAGCCCACTGCCCTGCCCAATACACATTAATTAGAAAGGAGAGAAGGGGATTATTATTTATGTTGCACCATCCACATGCTAGGCACTCTGCTCAGCGCTTTGCACGCACTCACATAAAACTGAAAAATACATCTGCCGAGATGTCTACTTCTGCTTTACTGACTATGCTAAAGCCTTTGACTCTGTGGATCACAATAAACTGTGGAAAATTCTGAAAGACATGGGAATACCAGACCACTGACCTTCCTCTTGAGAAACCTGTATGCAGGTCAGGAAACAAGTTAGAACTGGACATGGAACAACAGACTGGTTCCAAATAGGAAAGGGAATACGTCAAGGCTGTATATTGTCAACCTGCTTATTTAAGTTCTCTGCAGAGTACATCATGAGAAACGCTGGGCTGGATGAAGCACAAGCTAGAATCAAGATTGCCGGGAGAAATATCAATAACTTCAGACATGCAGATGACACCACCCTTACGGCAGAAAGTGAAGAATTAAAGAGCCTCTTGATGAAAGTGAAAGAGGAGAGTGAAAAAGTTGGCTTAAAGCTCAACATTCAGAAAACTAAGATCATGGCATCCAGTCCCATCATTTCATGGCAAATAGATGGGGAAACAGTGGAAACGGTGGCTGACTTTATTTTGGGAGGCTCCAAAATCATTGCAGATGGTGACTGCAGCCATGAAATTAAAAGATGGTTACTCCTTGGAAGAAAAGTTATGACCAACCTAAACAGCATATTAAAAAGCAGAGGCATTACTTTGTCAACAAAGGTCCGTCTAGTCAAGACTATGGTTTTTCCAGGAGTCATGTATGGATGTGAGTTGGACTATAAAGAAAGCTGAGCACCAAAGAATTGATGCTTTTGAACTGTGGTGTTGGAGAAGACTCTTGAGAAGTCCTTTGGACTGCAAGGAGATCCAACCAGTCCATCCTAAAGGAAATCAGTCCCGAATATTCATTGGAAGGACTGATGCTGAAGCTGAAACTCCAATATTTTGGCCACCTGATGCGAAGAGCTGACTCATTTGAAAAGACCCTGATGCTGGGAAAGATTGAGGGCAGGAGGAGAGGGGGATGACAGAAGATGAGATGGTTGGATGGCATCACCAACTCAATGGACATGAGTATGGGTAAACTCTGGGAGTTGGTGATGGACAGGGAGGCCTGGCATGCTGCGGTCCATGGGGTCGCAAAGAGTCGGACACGACTGAGCGACTGAACTGAAGATATCCCAACTTTACTGATTAAAGACTGGCAGAGTAAGAAACATGTCCAAAATCATTCAGCTATTCAACAGAAGGAAGACGATGTGAACTTAGTACTTACGACCCCAATACTAGACCGCCCCAGTAAGCGGGGGGGAATCTTTCCAATCCCTGCTACAAGTCTAACATTCAGAATAATGTCACCACCACACCACCCGTCCCTGCTCCACTACCACCATGATGTCCACAACTAATCTCCAAAACCTGTGACCACGTTACCTTCTTGGCTAAAGGGACTCTGCAGCTGTGGTTCAATTAAGAACCCCACGACAGGGAGGTCATCCTGGATCGTCAGGAGGAGGAAGAAGAGTCAACGTAATGACCAAGGTCTTACACATGTTGGGGGAGGCAGCAGTGTCAGAGGTCAGATGTGATCGCTGGCTTTGAAGATGGAAACAGGCCAAGGACTAAGGAATTCAGGCAGCATCTAGAAGCCAGAAAAGCAAGGGCACAGATTCTCCCTAGAGCCTCGGAAGGAAAGCAGCCCTACCAACTGGATTTTAGCCTCCTTTCCGACTTTTGACCTCCAGCAGTGTAAGATAATAGGCTTGCATTGTTTTAAGCCACTGCATTTGTAGTAATTTATTACAGTAGCAATAGGAAATTAATAGGGCCATGCTAAAGTAATGAGAGGGAGGCCTGTGTTACAATCTAAGCTGCTCAAAGGTAACCTTGCCAACTCCGAATTTGGAAAGAAAAGGAAAACAATGGCAAGAGAGAAAATGATGTTGAGGGTAGCTGCTGAGGGGGAGAGTTACGCAAACAAAGAAAATGTTTCCTGGACAAAGCCTTCCAGAAGAGGGTAAAGCGTGGATTTCGTGGCTGAATGTATGAGGAGGCCACAAAGGTATGAGGCGGCCACATGCAGGGGCTGGATGCACGTGGCGAGGGAAACGCGCAGCTATAAGGCACTCGCAACTCCAGCCACTGTTCCATAAAGCCCCAGTGTCCCCCAGCCCCTGGATCTTCTCCCAAGAATGTCCAGGGCCATTTTACATCTATTGGTTCTCTTGAAAGAAATTTCTGAAAGAGGTGGCACCACTGGAAGGGAGTTGCAGGAACAGGGAGGGCTTGGCCATGTCCTGGTCAACTACCCATTCTGTTCCAGGCCACTGACCACACCACTCCTGAGCAGTCCCTCTTGAGAGATCAAGTCCCTATTCAACAGCAAACTGATCCCATGCTGGACTACTGTGAAAGCTATCTCCAGGGTGGCCAAGTGTTCACCAAGCCCACAGGCAGAGGAGCCGCGATGGGGACCACACATGTGAGTGCACCCAGCTGCAGGCACACACCCCGCAGAGCCAGGCCGCGCGGCCTCTGGGAGGCTGCACCCCAGTTCTGCGGGGCGCAGTCCCCTGGGCTGTTAACAGGCGTAAGTCTGGTCTGTGGCCGCAAAGACAGCCACCTTCTCTCCCGCCCTGAAGGTCCAGCAAGACGCCTCTACCCTTCCCCACCTGAGGCCGCCCTTCCAGCAGCTACAACAAGTCCCCAAGGGGAGGCAGTGACAACACCAGCTGCCACTCTGGAGCCCAGCCTGGCTCTCCACACACCAGCGTCCCTGGCAAGTGACAAAGCAGGGCAGGTCTGACTGCGCTGCAGCTTCCCCGCTCCCTGGCACCCTAGCCCCTCAGCAGAGCCTCACTGGGTTTCACTGCTTTTTTGCTCACATGGCTATCAGCTAAGATTAATTTTCTCAGTCACTCAACAAAAGTCTACTGAGCAAAGGCTGGCATCCTGCCAGACTCTGGGAATATAGTTGTTACAAGTGCTACAAAAGCGAGAGGTGTGGTGCCATGAGAACATGTGAGAGGACAAAATGATCTAGTCGGGGGAGCCTCCCCGAGGAAGCAAGGCTTGCCACCGAAATCAGGAAAAAGATGCTGGCTATTAAAAGAAGCTAGATGAAGCAGTTCAGTATCTCAGGGTATTTATCTATATGAAATGCTTTGAAACCCAGAAGAAGGTGTAAAAATGACACTGATGAGTATAAATAATCCTTTTGGGTTTATAAAGTAGTTTTTCATGCATTATCCCAGACTCAACAATAGCACCAGGGAAAACAACAAGTATCATCCTTTCCCCTTTATAAACAAGGAAACTGAAATTAATGGCAGTCAATACCTCACCAAGTTTACACATCAAGTCAAGGGGCTGCAAGCTCAACTCTCATTTTTCACTGAGAGCTCTTTTGACTACACAGTGCTGCCTTCCTGAGGAATCTAAAAAGTGCAATGATAGGGAATGGTATTAATATTCGGGAACAAAGGCCTTGAAAATCATACTAAATATTTGGCCACCAAATTCACCTATTCACACAGCAGACCCAATGGTACAAAGTCAGTAGTCTGATTTCAATATTACCAGCCACTCTTCAACTTTCAACCAGTAACCTCCAAGCAAGCGATCCCACTGTGTCAGACCAACTAAGGGCTCACAGAACTTCTCTGAACTTTGTGAATCGTTCTAAGCTGTGCAGTTTTTTTTTTTAAGTCATACCCCCCTCTTCTATTGCTGTCTTTGTCCAGCTGGCATCTTCTCAGACCTCTGGATCCTTGGTAGACAAAGAGCAGGGCTTCCTAAGTGGCACAGAGGTAAAGAATCCCTCTAATGCAGGAGATGCGGGTTCAGTCACTGGGTCAGGAAGATCCTCTGGAGAAGGACATGGCAACCCACTCCAGTATCTTGCCTGGAGAATCCCGTGGACAGAGGAGACTGCTGGGCTCCAGTCCACGGAATCACAGAGTCAAACACGACTGAACAACTGAGCAGACAAAGAGCAGGATAATCATCCAGTGCTTGCGGGGAATATCTGTTAAGCTTCCTCCCTACCTGGGTCATCACTGAGATCAGAGGAGAACATGTGGTCAACCTAGATTGAGGCAGTGGGTAAAGTACGTGATCTGAAACTAGAGGGCTTGTTGATTTGGTCTGGCCTCCATCACTTAGCGTATCCTATTTGGTAGACAATAGACAAGTCAGGTGTGGTGGGTGGAATGACGGGCCTCCAAAGGTGTCCATATCCCAATGCCTGGAACCTGTGACTGTGTTATTCTACATGGCAAAAGGACTTTGAAGAAGTCATTTAAGAACTGTGAGATGGGACGATTATCCTGAATTCTCCTTATAGGCCCAATGTCATCAAAAGGATCTTTATAAGAAGGAGGTAAGAGGGTCACAGTCAAAGAAGGGGACGTGGTGATGGAAGGAGAGTTTAGAGTGACGAGGCCACGAGCCCAGCAACACAGGTAGCCTCGAGAAGCTGAAAGAGACAAGGAACAGATTCTTTCCTAGACCCTCCATAAGGAATACAGCCCTGTTGATGCAATTTTATTTCAGTCCCATAAGACTCACTTCTGACCTCTAGAACTGTAAGATAATAAGCTTGCCTTGTTTTAAACCAGTCAGATGGTGTTGATTTGTTTCAGTAGCAACAGTAAACTAATACAGAAAATAACAGAAACTGAAGGTTTCTTATGAGTACGACAAACAAGGAACAGACCATGGTCTTTATGTGTCAAGACTTTGGACTCAGTGGGAGAAGAAGAGGGTGGGATGATTTGAGAGAAGAGCACTGAAACACACACATCACCATACGTAAAATGATAGCCAGCGGGAGTTTATGGTGTGACACAGGGCACCCAAAGTCGGTGCTCTGCGACAGCCTGGAGGGATGGGGTGGGGAGGGAGGCGGCAGGGGGTTCAGGAGGGAGGGGACACATGTATGCCCAGGGCTGATTCATGTTGATGTATGGCGAGAACCACCACAATACCGTAATTATACTCCAATTAAAAAAAAAAAAACTGCTGCTACCCACAGCTGCAGTTCATTCCAACTCAGTTTGACAATCAAAGTGTCCCCAAATCCATCCCAACTCCCAATTAATCAATGGAAATTCCTAGAAGCTGTCCAAAGAAAACAAGGAATCAAAAAATGTGCAGTGAATTTCCATTGGCCTCACACTGCAGTGGAAAGCATACTGGGCTGGGCATCAGAAGATCTGGGTCTTCCTCCTGTGTGACCTTGGGCCTCTGTAAAATCTGATGGACAAGCTGATAAACTGAAATTACAGTCACATCAAACAATGAATGGTATGTTATGATTCTGTGTATTTGAAGTACACAGTAGACTGAGTTTAATCAAGTACATTTTATTGAGGAAAACATTTAAGTAACTCATTCATTCACAAAACACTACTGTGTTCTAATGGTCAGGCATTAAGCCAGGAAGCCGAGGTTCAAAGACAGTACAGTGTGATGTGGCCACCTCCCCTCGGGAGATGCAAGTCCTCCCTGAGCCACAATAGCCTCATCTCTGGGGTCATTTGGCTGCAGTATCTACTGACCATTGATTCCAACCCTCGGTAACCCAGGGCCCTTCCTGTCTCCCCCAAGTTAGGCAACACCTCCCAGTTACACACTTGCTTAGCCTCTTACGCTTTTACTAATAACATATTCATGTGTCTAGTTTGCCCACTGCTGAATAGCAGCACCCAACAGAATACTGAATCATCAGCACAGCATGTGCCTGTGCCAAGGGTCCCCTTCCTTCCTTCCTCCCTGTCCCATCCTTCTGCCTCTCATCCAACAACAGTAAGAAGATTATTCCCTTCTCCAGGAAGACAAACCTTCCTGACCCAGGTCTCCTGCACTGCAAGCAGATGTTTTACCATCTGAGCCACCAGGGAAGCCCCAAATGATATAACATATGTGAAAGGAGGTTAAAAGTTGTAAGTGTACAAGGAACAAATACAAATGAATAATTGCTATTAGCCACAGAGCAAGAGGAAGCGCTGACCACCCTCCCCAGCCGGGCAGGGCTGGCTCTCCTGCTCCTGACTCCTTCCTCCACCGCCTCCCAGGTCCTAGGCTCTCACCTGCGTGCTCTCCACTCCAAGTGGGCTCCACACATGAGAACCGGGAGCACGCCATGCTAGCCACCAGCGCCTGACCAACAGCTATGCATCCAAGCAGAGGGGCCCTGGGTGACCAGTGCAGGGCCTGGCAGGGCCAGAAGTGGTTCTGCCTGGAGTGTTAGAGAAGCAGAAGGTGAAGGTGCTCAATTCAAGGGAGGCCTTCTGAGAAATACTGATGAATTCATCCATTTACGTGCCAACTCATACCATGCAGCCTGTGCCAAGGCTGCACTTACAACCATTCACAACCCCAGGTCTTCCCCTCAAAAAAACAGTATAAGGAACTCCCACACTCTGGCACAGGGTAGTTCAGCCAGGGGGGTCCCTGTGACAGCAAGCAGCCTGGCAATCCATTATGAATCCATGTTATGCTCCCTGAAACCACCCATGAACACTCCAAGTGCTTAACGGCTCCCATCCCCACAAATCCTTACCAGAAAAAAGAAAATTCATCTATTTTAAAAGCCAGCACCCAATCAGATACACATGTTACTGAGGGAAAAAAAAAAATTATACTGCGGGGGGGATCAAAAATGGTGCAACCATTATGGAACACAGTACAGAGAGGCCTCAGAAAGTTTTAAAAAAGAATTACCATATAACCCAGTAATCTCACTTCTGAATATACATCAGAGGAATTCAAAACAGGATCTCAAAGAAAAATTTGCATATTCAAGTTCACTGAAGCATTATTCACACTAGCCACAATAGCCAAAAGTTAGAAGAAGCCCAAGCGTACAATGGATAAACAGATAAAAAAATGTGCTATACATGTTCAACTGTATACACCCCTGGTAGCTCAGTCAGTACAGAATCGGCCTGTAGTGCAGGAGACCTGAGTTCAGTCCCTGGGTTTGGAAGATCCCCTGGAGAAGGAAATGGCAACCCACTCCAGCATCCTTGCCTGGAATATCCCATGGACAGGGGAGCCTGGCAGGTTGCAGTCTATGGGGTCGCAAAGAGTTGGGCACAACTGAATACTGTGCAGCCAAAAAAGGAAGGAAATGTCATGTGCTACAACATGGACCAACAGTATGAACATTATGTCAGGTAAAATAAGCCAGGCCAGATGTGAATACAGTGTGATTCCATGTATATGAGGTGTCTGAACAGTCAGATTATACACACAGAACATATAAAGGTGGTGGCCAAGGGCTGTGGGAAGAGGCAGGGAGAATTAGTGTTTAATGGGTACAGAGTCTCAGTTTCGCAAAAATTTCAGAGTGACCTGTTACCCAGTGTAAATATACTTAACACTTGAATTATACACTTTTAAATGGTTAAAATGTCATGTGCTTTTAATCTCCATTAAAAAAAAAAAATCTTCGCAAGCACATGAAAAAGAAAAAGATGCCAAGGACAGATAACATAAATTTTAAAAGAGAAGCTATATGGAGAGAGTACCTTGAGAAATGGGGAAAAAGGAAAAGCATCAGTCAAATCAACAGTCCACCTAGTCAGCTTGGAGTCGGCAATGCAGGTGTGACTCGGGGGCAGGAACAGGACTCCAAATGCCGCTGAAGCCCCAGCTCGGAAGGTGGGTCTGGTCACCTCAGGACAAGCCCTTCACTGAGCGCTTCCCTCTCTGGGAAATGCAGACAATCTGCATTGCTTCATCCACTGTCCTGTCCAGGAAGACTGGCATCTAAAGGGCCAGGCATGGCACAACTCATTTCACAGACGGAAGGCACCCAGGTCCTTAGGGTAACTGCTTTCCTCTGAGGACGAGCCGCTGCTTGGGACCAAGCTGGAGGCCTGCGTCTGTGAGTCCACAAGAGCTCCCAGGAACCAATCTCTGCAGTGTTCTGCCCAGCGTTAGCCTGGCACCATTCAACAGAAAAGGACGAAGTCAGGAGCAGTCCTTTACACGGAAATCACATGCTCTGGTTCTTGACAACTATAATAACAGCCAAAACAGCTTCTAAAAGGGAGGGAAGAAAAGAAAATAGCACCCTGGACCTAGCGGTGAATTGGGGGGTTCACGGCAAAACACACACCCAGAGTTCTCATTGGTGGCCAGACTAAACAAGTGACTGGACAGCCAGACCAAACAGCTTTCTGGCCAATTAATTCCTCCCCCTAATTTAATGAGCTGCTCATTAAGTACTGGAAGCAGGTCATAGGGAAGAGAGCTGCTGGCACACGGCCCACGGGGCTGACAGGTGCTGAGGGAGAGGAGACAGGGGCCACACTCCAGCCCCAAGGGCTCCAGACCCCGTGCACGGCCAGCGCCACCAGACACGACGGCCCACCTCTGCTTCGAGATGCTGTTTGCCGGAACCTCCGTTCCTTCTACAAAGCTGGATTTCTGCCACTGACTCACTGGGGAAGCTCCAAGTCCCGGCCTATCAGTTCTCCAGCAGGAGTCATCACCCAAACCAGGGAGCAGGGCAGGTCTGGGTGTGGACGCCCGCTCAAACACTGACACCAACTTGATCTAGAATTAATTATTCAGTGCCCCAGGCTTCCATGTCCTCATCTACAAAATATAGAAACAATACTCTCACTTCATCTAGAGTAGCTACAAATAATAAATAACATTATTTTCATATTAAAAGGCCTAGTAAAGCACCTGTCACACAGTAAGTGCTGAATAGTAGCTACTATTCTGATAGCTACTATTATTACTAATTACTCTAATAATGATAGTAATAGTAGAAACAACATATTCACGGTGTCCTAGTCGAGTATGAAGAAAAAAGGGACTCTTTTGGTTGAAACCCCAAGGTCACAACTGTGGTGAGAGCGATAACCCATCCTCAAAAGGATAACATCCCAGATACACCCAGCCTCAGCGGTCTCTACCTGAGTGGGACGGTGAAGGAAGAGAAGAGGTCTGGGAATACTGAGTGCCAAGCCTGAAGTCAAAGGCGTGTCCTCGTGAAAGCAAGTGGGGAGCTGCATGCAAGCTGCATGCCCACCCCTTCAAGAGCGCTGTGACTCTCTGAGCTTCGCTTTAATCCAGATAATGAAGGCAACATGATCCCATTTCACAGGGATGAACATTAAACGAACTCATACGAAACTGACTCATTCCTGCATCCAAGAAAAACATTCCTGATGTATTTAAAAACACTTTCAACAAATTCAACTTAATAACAAATGCGGAAGAACTGGGAGGGTCAAAGCAGTGAACAGCCTAAAATAAGTAGGCTGATGAACTGCTTAGAGAAAACACAATGAATTGAGGTTTCTGTTGTTCAGATGAACTGACAAAAAGCAAAATGAGGCTCCCAACATCTATATGTTTTCCACTGAAGTGAGTAGATTCTTCTAGAAGACAAAGAGCTCAAATCAGGCTGCATTCAGGATGACCAATCCAGCCACCTCCAATACCAATTCTCTCCAAAAAAAAATCATTCCAATTCATTTGCCCAATCCCAGATCCACCCTCAAACTGCACAAATCTAACCTCTTCTGTTTCACGACAGAGTACATGGGGAAATTCCTTCACAGTGGTCAGAAGACAAAATTAATTTTTCTTCTCTCTCTGATCCGTGTACCACAGACTCTGGTCCTAAAGCAATAGATTGGAAAGTTGACCAAACTCTTTTAGGATATCTGAAATAGCAGAAGAGAATGCACACTCATGTCCAGAGCCTAAAGCAACTGACCAAGGAAATTCTGTTGAAATTCCACACTTGTTCTTAAAAATTTACATAAATTTTCTTTATGTACCACAAAAATGCTTTAGTGTTTAAAAAGTGCTTTGAGCCAAATATCAGCTAATTACTAAACCTTTTCACTAAAAGCTGAATAACTTCACCAGTCTCCCTGTCACTCCCTGGCAGACCCCACATCCTCAGGGGTAACATGCATCTCAGTTTGAGAAGTGGTGGTTCACAAGACAGAGAGGGTGGTAGCCCTCCAGCCACCGTATGTCCGTTTTAACCTTGGCCTTTAAGCAACATCAACCACCTAACTCAGAATAGCTCCCCGGGACAGTATAGGTGTCTTGCACCGAGTGCAGCCATCCATTCTGGCACCCTGAGCACTTTCTAAAAGGGCAAGCAGGAAGGATGCCTGGGTTCCACGCCCACACAGCCCCATCTCCAGCCACTCACCCGGATCCGGCGCATGGCAGCCACAATCTCCACTCTGCTGTTGGGCCTCGGTACATCCAGACTTCCAACGTACTGTGGGGAGAGAAGCAAACACTCGCTGAGAAGAGGGATGGCAAGAGTCGCTAATCACAGAAAGTTAGGGCTGGAAGGATCTCCAGAGGTCATCAAGTTCATCTTCCCATTCTACAGATAAGGAAATTAAGCGCCAAAAGGATGTTTCCTGACTACTTCTAACTTTATAAAAAGCAAAACAAGAAACTGCTTCCTTTTCTCATCTTGTTTTTAATCAGAGAGGCAGGCAAGGGCTGTGTTTAAACAAGCGGGCTTCTGAAACAGAAAGGGTTGGGTATGAAGACTCTCCCACCACCTTTGTGGCAAGCGAGCTTGGCTTTGTCTCAGTTTCATCATCTGTAAAATGGGATTTCAGTAAAGATAAAGTGGGATAAGGTACAATCTCTTACAGAAATCTGGTCTTCATGCATTAAAGCAATCTAAAGGAATAAAAAGGAATAATATCTACTTCTTTTTTAATTAATGAAACTTCACTGAGTTTGCCCTGGTTGTTACAGAGACCTCAGACATTTGAGTAATTTCCTGAATAGAGAAAAGGAATGGACTAGTTATGCATTTAAAAATTTAACCTGATTAAACCAAATGACATACAGGTTGTTTAATATCATATATAATTTTTTGGTACACATGACTCAAATAATGCAGATATATGCAGAGTACTGTCAATGGTTTCAAGTACATCTCTCTTTTGTATATTAATGGACATATAGATTCATAGACACGCAGAGGAATTTCTTTTATTTGAAAAGGTTAATACTACTCACATTGTTCTGCAACTTGATTTTTTAACTTTAAAGATAACTTGGATATCTTCCTCCACCAATGGATACAAGTCTATCACATTACTTATGATGACTCCGTGACTGGTGGACACCTCCCCAGGGCACTCTTACAAAACTGCTTCCACAGACCTCCTTATCTGCACACTGCTGAGCTCATCCAGGTAGCCCTTCAGGCTAGATTTCTACAAGTGGGACTACTGGATCAAAATTATAGATAATTTCTAGGTATCATTACTTAGTAGGATGAAACAAGACGACAGCCCCACCCTATTCCACACTGACCCACTGGGATTTGCCTTTTCCTTTTTACAAGCACGTATAAATCAGCCCAGAGGATATCCCAGAAATTAATAGCCCCAGGATAATTTAAAAGTCTATGCAACCAAGGACCACATTAATAGAAGTGCAGGACAGTCATCTGCAGGAAACATACTTCCTGTGGTTACGAGAACAGAAAGTTCTTCCTAAAATTTGGAGCTGGCCCCAGCTGAAAAGGGTTTGGAAAACTAAATACTGGGAAAGGATTTCCCCTCGTATTGATCCACAGTGTGTGGTAATACACTGGAGACAGTGATTCCCTGCCCCCTGTAAGAAGTCTGGACCCCACATGGACGGCCTCACCATCGCAGGTAAACAAAGGCCCCTCGACCTGAGGATCTAAGTGCACTGCCAGCTTCAACCAGGGCTGGCATAGCTTCCCTCTGAGCTCTGCAACCCCATGGTTTGCCAGCATGTCAGTGACCCACACAGCCAGGAATGACATGAAGCCAGGTTTGTGACGGCCCAAGTTCAAACCAACCCCCCCGCAGCTGAGGGCAGTCTCCACACTCCCCCTCCCGAGCGCTGCATGCCTGGCAGCTCCTGCCCTGAACCCTGAACGGTCAGGACTGACCTGGCAATCAGTCTGAACGCAGATGCCGAAATGGATCCCTGCCCCCTCCTTTCTCAGAAAGGGGCAGCACTGAGAAACCCAAAGCAGTCGGGGGTACAGAGAGAGGAGAAGTGGCTTTCTAGCTCTGGACGAGGTTTCCTAACCAGGGAGTGGCATTCTGCACGTGAAGGCGCTCACATGAGGACACCCAACATCGTCACGCTATCCGTGCCTCCTTCACGCCATTAGCCAGCTGGTACATATGCATGTACTCACCACACACCTTCACACACATCAGTGCACACATGCTCACACACCACGTGGCACGTGCATACACATGACTCACCACACACACGCATCTCACACAGCCCACACGAAGCATGCACGCAGTCATCCCACGCTCACTAACACATCCCACTTGTAGTCACACCACACGCTCATCTTCCTTCTCAACCATCTGAAGAAAATCACAAATCTGCCTTTCTGAGAGAGTATGGCGCAGACACCCATCTCTACCAGAGCTAGACCTTATGGTTATTCAAGGAGATTAAAAGGAGACATGAAGCAGGGATCAAAAACTAAACATCCACACTAATGGCGAACCAAAAAGCAGAGCAACAATTTCAGGGAAGCAGAGGAGGGGTCAAAAATCAGAGGGTACAACAAATGATTACTGCCATTATGTATATGTATAACTCCATAACAAAAAAGTACCTCCATACCTAACCATTACTACCACAACTAATTTCAGTCCACCCTGAAGCTCCATTTTGGGCAAAATACAAGACAGTCTTAGACCAGACGGATCAGGAAGCTCACGCAACCACTTAAGTTTAAAAATATCAGGGCCTGCTTCCTTTTCACTACCATTTAGAAAAGGAAAAAAAAAAAAAAAAAAAACTAGAAGGAAGATGCAAACTGTACTAAGTAATCAACATACAAGATTTATGAGTCAGTTTTATCTGTGGCTTCATCTTCCAGATAAGGAGGAGTTAAGTGCAAATAAGGTTAACCAAAGGACTTCAAATATTCTTTGTAAGTTTCCAGAGAAACCTCAGCCTTGGTGCTAGGTTAATACCTCAGGAAGTTGTTTGTTTTGGGGGTGGGGGGTGCTTTTTCTTCATTTACTTGCTTCCACCCTATTTTCTAGAGATTAATTTCTGAAGACTGTGATGAACTGAACTGTAGTGTTTCCTGGTGAATCACACTAAAAGCAGCAAGACATAACAGCTTAACACAGTCACAAATATTATCACCACCCATTGACTTGTGAGACTTTCTGCCCTTACCCTCCTCAAGGAACAGCCCTTTATTTAAAAGGTTTCTGTCAACTGTTTTCGGAGATCAGGAAAAAGCTTATGTATGAATCAAAAATAAACACATCAAATTATCGGCTTGTGACGATGCTGGAGAAACTGGTATCCTCAGACTTGGCCTCTGACAAACTGGACAAGATATAAAGAAATAATTGCATAAAACGTACAAAGAGGGAACTATGGATACATATAAACTATGTCTATTAGTTAATAAAAATTAGCAATACTGGCTTATCAATTGTACCAAATGTACACACTAATGCAAGATAGTAATAACAGGAGACTAAGCAGGGGGGTTGAAGGGGTGTATGGGAACTCTCCTTGCTACCCAATTTGTCTGTATCTTAAAACCACTCTAAAAACCTAAGTCTACTAGTTGAAATGCAAAAGTAGGAAGTCAAGAAACACCTGGAGTAACAGGCAAATTTGGCCTTGGAATACGGAATGAAGCAGGGCAAATGCTAATAGAGTTTTGCCAAGGGAACACACTGGTCATTGGAAACACCCTCTTCCAACAACACAAGAGAAGACTCTACACATGGATATCACCAGATGGTCAACACCAAAATGAGATTGATTATATTCTTTGCAGACAAAGAAGGGCAAGCTCTACACAGTCAGCAAAATCAAGACCAGGAGCTGACTGTGGCTCAGATCGTGAACTCCTTATTGCCAAATTCAGACTCAAATTGAAGAAAGTAGGGAAAACCACTAGACCATACAGGTATGACCTAAAACAAATCCCTTATCATTATACAGTGGAAGTGAGAAATAGATTTAAGGGACTAGATCTGATAGAGTGCCTGATGAACTATGGACGGAGGTTCGTGATATTACACAGGAGACAGGGATCAAGACCATCCCTATGGAAAAGAAATGCAAAAAAGCAAATTGGCTGTCTGAGGAGGCCTTACAAGTAGCTGTGAAAAGAGAAGCAAAAAGCAAACGAGAAAAGGAAAGATAAAAGCATCTGAATGCAGAGTTCCAAAGAATAGCAAGAAGAGATAAGAAAGCCTTCCTCAGTGATCAATGCAAAGAAATAGAGGAAAACAACAGAATGGGAAAGACTAGAGATCTCTTCAAGAAAATTAGAGATACCAAGGGAACATTTCATGCAAGGATGGGCTCGATAAAGGACAGAAATGGTATGGACCTAACAGAAGCAGAAGATATTAAGAAGAGGTGGCAAGAGTACATGGAAGAAGCTGTACAAAAAAGATCTTCATGACCAAGATAATCATGATGGTGTGATCACTCACCTAGAGCCAGACATCCTGGAATGTGAAGTCAAGTGGCCTTAGAAAGCATCACTACAAACAAAGCTAGTGGAGGTGATGGAATTCCAGTTGAGCTGTTTCAAATCCTGAAAGAAGATGCTGTGAAACTGCTGCACTCAATATGCCAGCAAATTTGGAAAACTCAGCAGTGGCCCACAGGACTGGAAAAGGTCAGTTTGCATTCCAATCTCAAAGAAAGGCAATGCCAAAGAGTGCTCAAATTCCTGCACAATTGCACTCATGTCACACGCTAGTAAAGTAATGCTCAAAATTCTCCAAGCCAGGCTTCAGCATTATGTGAACTGTGAACTTCCTGATGTTCAAGCTGGTTTTAGAAAAGGCAGAGGAACTAGAGATCAAATTGCCAACATCCACTGGATCATGGAAAAAGCAAGAGAGTTCCAGAAAAACATCTATTTCTGCTTTATTGACTATGCCAAAGCCT
>SJYT01050766.1:23194-58616 GCA_006410635.1 Cephalophus harveyi | reverse complement strand
CTGAACCCTTCTTTCCCTTCAGTAGCTACTTTACAGAAATGTCAGGCCCCAAAACAAACCCCAAGCTAGTGGGTAAAAAATACCTTTAAAGGATTGATGTGATACTCAGTGTTAATCATTAATTAGAGGCTTAAGGGAAATCTCACACTCACAGGGCTCTCAAATACCTCTATTAAGCAATGTCCCAGACAAGTTGGCTATTCATCAGTTCAGGAAACTAGGCCAAAAATGGAAGAGGGGAACCACAACAAAAAACGATTATGCCCATTGGGCTATACTTGCCAATTTTCAGACTATCTGGATTTTTTTTTTTCTTTCTTAATATCTAAATGGTCAAAGTTTTTCTCTCCCCATTAATTATGCTGGAGAAGGCAATGGCAACCCACTCCAGTACTCTTGCCTGGAAAATCCCATGGACGGAGGAACCTGGTGGACTGCAGTCCATGTGGTCGCTAAGAGTTGGACACGACTGAGCGACTTCACTTTCACTTTTCACTTTCATGCATTGGAGAAGGAAATGGCAACCCACTCCAGTGTTCTTGCCTAGAGCCTGGCAGGCTGCCGTCTATGGGGTCGCACAGAGTCCGACATAACTGACGTGACTTTTAGCAGCAGCAGCCGCAGCATTAATTATGCAACAATTAATTTAAAGAGCCCAAAGAAGAACAAAGTTACAGAGAACTCTGCCTTTAGTTTCACTCTTTTTTTAAATGTTAAATTCTTTGTTGTTAATATAACCTACTAAAGTCTAGCTATCTTTTAAAACTTTTCTTATAGTAAATTTCAAACATACATAGACACATACTACTCCCCACACCCACCTCAGATCACTCTGAAGAGAATCTCTGAAAACATATTATTTCATCTGTAAATATTTCATGTGTTCAGCTAATTTTTAAAGCAATGTTATGAAACTGACAAGCCCCACACAAGACTGTAATCATGTTAAAATAGTAGGAATGTGATTGATTTTTTCCTTCTCCATTTTGAAGCATTGTGTAATACTGAAAATTGTTTTAGTAACTAAAGCATCATTTCATGTCTTAGAAACTGTGACGTTATAATTTTTAATTCTCCATATTACAAAGTACATTTCCTCACTATAACAGAAAAGTTTATAAAGTAACCTAACAACTCCCAAAACTGAAATGTATAATATCCTACTGGAAGCAACTTGTGGTTTTCTGGAAGTGAATTGGCAAGATTCTCCAATCCCACATAATCTTCTAACATATAATAACATTCAGCTAAGCGTTCCTGGTTCCGGCCTTGGACATAATATTGTATAGCATTCAACCTACAGAAAGAAAAGAAAAACTTTTAAACTAATGTGAATCTCCTGATAAATAAGCCCTTTCACCAAAAAAGTTCTTTCATTAGAATGGCAGCACTAGTAAAATGTCTTTGAAGCAAATAAATTGAAAAACCAAAAAAAGACTGCATAACATATTTTAGTTATAATATTCCTTGAATATTCTTAAGAAATACTGCTTTACTCTGACACACAGTTGTATTTTCAAACACTGACATAAATAAGTAAGCATACTGATCAAAATGATAGCTTCAGAATAAAAGCCAATGATTTCTGAAAATAAGCTACTATAATAAAACAAGCAAGCAAATAGTAGAAAGCTACCTGGTGCTAAAGCATACATCTTCTGAGTTTTGAAACTCCAAAGTCTTACAATGCTCACCTGACAACTGGAAGGATCCCTTGCCCCTCCATGGTAACTAGGGCTGTGTGAATTCTGGGACCTGGAAGGATGGTCTTCATTTCCCCAGCATTAGTTCATAGGGAAGTACTCTACACAGGCAGCTACAATTTCAAGTGTAGAATGAATGGATGGGGAGGTCCAGATAGGTGACCTACCTCTTTTGTCGATCAGCAAAGTAGTCTCCGATGGCATTGTGGGCTTGCTCAAGGAGACTGTCATCCGCGTCGCCTGATCCAGTTTTCAGGAGCTGGAGTACTCTAAACCAATCTCCCAACTTCAGCCGGAGGCCAATAGCCAGATCTCTACAAAAAAAAAAAAAAGATATTCATTCATTCAACAAGCATTTAGCAAGTGCCTGCTATGTGCTAGGTTCAATTCTCCGATACTGAGAATACACAGCAATGAAAAGACAGATAAGGTAACTCTCTAAACATTTTAGAAATTTAGCCTGACCAGGGAAGAGGCAATGGGGAGAACCTGCAACAGGAAAAAAGAAACACTTTTCTGCCTCTTATTCTCCTAGGCTTTCAATTTACTTGGCAAAATAATCCCTTCAATAATAATCATTTCTTTTCATCAGTTTCTTAGACATGATCAAGCTTATTTCATGTTTACATGTTTGGTTTAATATTTATTTTCAAAGCTTAAGTTGTATTATTATCAATCTCCTGAAAGCACAAATAATAAAAACTAGATACAATGTTCACAGCTGAAATGAAGTTCATATAGTAGTTTATATAAAGAAAAATGAAATATAAAGAATAAAACTCAATCCCTAAATACCTTGGAATTTCATTTCATGCTCCTTGACAACAGAAAATTAAATAATGGCCTAAACCAAAACAGAGAACCTAAATAATGAGTGGTACAATAAATGATAAAGCCCCTAGCCTCTGTAGTTCCATGGGTTTTTTCCCTACCAAATGAAAAAAATCTCCCATGGCCAGTCATTAACATCACGTAAAGACAGAGAAGAAAGCTGCCCCTGAATTACAAAGCATAAATTAAGGTCATGTTGAATGTCTGAGTTGGATTCCAAACTGAAGTTATTTTTTTTTTTTAAAAGAAATGGTGTGATATATTTAGTCTATTTTACAATCCTCATTTGTTTAAAAAAAAAAATGCGGATTCTGGGAGCAGTCCAGATGCCTGCACCTTCAGCACTTACCTCCTGTCCATATCCAGATACATCCTTTCCGCCTCCTCGAACCGACCAAAGTAGGCAGCCACCTCTGCCTGCTTCATGGGCTCGCTCTGCAGGTTGCCCAGGCGCTTCACAAACTTAATGCCCTGGTAATCTTTGCAACGCACAAACGCTTGCTCTGCAGTGTGCAAATCCAGTTTCTGAAGAGCTGCTTCAGCTAGCAGGCGCCTACATTAAAAAGAGAAACAGTAAAAGCCTATGGTGAACTATAGATAAACCAGTCTTGAATCAGAATTCAATTACTACACCTACTGCTTCTAGTGAAACACAGTTGCAAGTGATTATTTTAACAAATTTATAAACTTTTTATTTATTTATTTTTGCTGCACTGGGCTGCACACAGAACTTCCCTGACCAAGAATCAAACCCATGGCCCTTGGAGTGGAAGTGTGGAGTCTTAACCACTGGACCACCAGGGAAGTCCTAATATTATGCTTATGTTGAATATTTCCACCTCTAAACTTCTGTATTTTAAAAAGAAGAGCAAGAATGAAAGTTATTCCCACCAGGAATCTAGTATCAGAGTAGTGGACAATGGCCGAGATTTTACACTTGATACTTTATGAGGTTTCATTTATTTATTTTTAAATACCAAAGTCGGGGGTGTGGATTATCCTCGATGAACTGAGATGCATCCTCTATTCCAACCTTCTCGATCAGTGCTCGACTATCTCGCAGGGACCTGATCTCAAAGTTAATGATATAATCCTTGTTTGGATATTCTGGATTCTAAAAGTAAAGATGAAAAGAGAGAAATCCAAATAGTTGCCTTTAGAGTATGTATTTCTTTCTTACAGTCTAAAAAAAAAAAAAAGCAAACGAACAACTGCATCATATTATGAGCAAAACTGGGAAGAAAAGAAATTCCCATGTGTGGGTCTTTTGAATTTTCTGGAAAATACCCATAATCCAGCACTACAGTTACACACACCAACTCTGAAGCTAGAGAGCCTGGAGTCAATCATGCTTGTGCCTACTGCTAACTGGGTATCACTGGCAAGCCAGCTGATTTCTCCAGGCCTCAAATTCCTCATCTAAAAAAATGGGATGGTAATCAAATTTACCTTCTAGCATTGTGAGGATTAAATGAGATAATACCATATCAAACACTGAGCACAATGCCCAGCTGTGTTATTCACCTTATTCAGTCTCAGAACCAACCTGACACACACTTGTTTCAGACCTTTGAAGAAATACACCTGCTGACTGAACCACAGCACCCTTAATCCTCTTCTGCTGCTGCTGCTGCTGCTGCTGCTAAGTTGCTTCAGTCGTGTCCAACTCTGTGCAACCCCATAGATGGCAGCCCACCAGGCTCCACCGTCCCTGGAATTCTCCAGGCAAGAACACTGGAGTGGGTTGCCATTTCCTTCTCCAAAGCGTGAAAGTGAAAATTGAAAGCGAAGTCGCTCAGTCGTGTCAGACTCTTCGCGACCCCATGGACCACAGCCTACCAGGCTCCTCCATCCATGGGATTTTCCAGGCAAGAGTACTGGAGTGGGGTGCCATTGCCTTCTCCGTAATCCTCTTCTAGTTGCTGAACTTCTTGTCCATCTCCCCAACTTCTCTACTGGAGGCCAGGAACTGTCTTTACTTGTTCCCAAACAATATTGGCTGAATCCATGAACAGATGAATTTTAGGTAAATAATTTTATCTACCAAGAACCTTCCTGATCTAAATATCTATCAGGTACAGTTGTAACAACAAATAAACACCTCATAAAAAGGTGTTAATTCCCTTCCTTTTTCTTCTGTACTCCTTCCTCCAAGAAATTTCTCATGTTATTTCTTTTTCCTATCTTATTGACATATAATTGGCATATAACATTCTATTACTTTTAGGTGTACCACACTCATGTTATTTCTTAAAACAGTATGCTTGAAGGAATCCACAGTTCAGATAAATATTTCCTGGGTCAACAAGGCCTCAGAGGGACCTATGATAAGACAATATTCTTTTCTTTATGGCTTTGCATGTGGTAAGTCAGGCAGAGAACAAAACTGTCACAGAGAAGCTGGCTGCCCTCAGTTTAACAACCCCTACCAGTAAACCAAGCAATAGTACTGCAGTGATTCTTTAGCCTAGTACAAGATACACACAAACTGTGCCCAGTGAATCAAGAGTTTTAAAGTACATAGACTGAACTGAACTGAACCAGTTTAAATATAGGTTTTAAAAATTCTTCACAAGTGTCAATATAATCATTTTTAAGCATTCCAGAATTCAAGGCAATCAGCAACTATAAGCCTTTCTTGAAAAAAGCTGTAATAATGAAATCCAACCAACTAAAAGATGAATCAAAATTAAGAACTCATGCACAGAGAAAATACAGAAAAAGGCGCTGATTAGTAGCTTTCATTTAAATAAGACTAAACAACTGAAAAATAGGATTAGAAAACAAAATATAAACATTCTAAATCTTGACAAAGTAAAAATAACAATATAACTAATGAAGAAAGGAGAGAAAGAGAGAAAATGTAAGAACATCATCTTTTAGAGTGTATAATCAATAATATCAAACATTAAGATGTTGTTTAAAAGCAGTAGTTTTTTAATTTCACTAGTTTCTTTAGTTTTTCATAGTTTTCTTTCTTAACCCAGAAAAATGGCAACATTTGTGGTAGAAAAAAAACTTATCTGAAGTTCTACAATTTCTTCAGATTAACTGTCACATTGTTAAAATTGAACACTAAAAAAGTAGATTGTACAATGATGCCACTTTTATAAAATTATTCCTGCTTATCTAATCTAACATATCAAATCTATCTTTCCACACATTGGTTACAGTTTGCCAATGCAGGAGACCTAAGAGACACAGGTTCAATCCCTGAATCAGGAAGATCCCCCGGAGGAGGGCATGGCAACCCACTCCAGTATTCTTGCCTAGAGAAGCCCATGAACAGAGAGCCTGGTAGGTTACAGTCCAAAGGGTCACAAAGAGGCAGACACAAATGAAGCGATTTAACATGCAATCGTTAAAATATCTAGATTGCAACAGAATTTCAGACCTTCCTTTTTGAGGTTTGATTGCTGAGAGCTTTTAAGCCTCACCCCAACTCCTTCCCCTTCTGCCTCACATCTGGATAAGGCGATAAGAAAGCATTAAGTGTTCCATCCTTTGGTGCCACGGGAGTTTCAAACCACACATATCTCTACCTACCTATGGGAACCCTCACTCTAGCCCCACCCTCTAATTACCCAAAAAAACCTAGCCTGTCTCCTTTCCTTGCTCGCAAATCAATTTTGAACCAGCTTAGGAAAGCTGTCCTTTCTCCCCGGAAAACCTCACTATGTAGGTAAGATCTTTTTACACCCTTTGGTATGTCTGCAGTGTTAACACTCTTGACACGCAAACAAAATTTGGGGTGGGGGCCATTCCTGCTGCTTTTGTGTGGTCATCATATACAGAAAAGACTGGATCACAATAAAAGGTGCAATTTACATTATCAAACTAAAATATGAAAACACGTTATAAAATGGAACATTTCTGGAAATTTAAAATCTACTATCCCAGTTCCAAAAAACATACATAGTACATAGGAAAATAAACACTTTGGATAAAATGAAAGTAAACTTGCAATATATTCTCAGAGTAAAAAATTCTCAAAGACTGTTCAATGAAGGTCAAAGTAGAAGTTCAAAAACCATCTGGAATTTAGAAAGATTACTTTATAAAACCTGAAAATAAAAATGGAAGGAAGGTGGACCTCCAGACAAGAAGTTACTCAAATATTCTACAACAAGAAAAAGACTAAAGAAAATTATCAAATATTTCTTCAGCCTTCTCTGTTATTAACATAAAATAATGACAACTAACTACCCTTTCTGAGCTCTTGGTCCTAGCACTCCACTAACTGCTTTCTACTCATTATCTTACAAAATAACAATCCTATAAGAAAGGTACTATTACTACTCACATTTTATAGAGATAAAAACAGGCTCACAAGCAGGAAAGGAAAATGAACTTTAAAAGATGAAGGAAGCTGTCTAAAGGTTGTGTGAGTGACAGAGCAGGGCTGGAACTCTGCAACCCACACTCCTAACCATACCCCATACTGCCCAGGACAAACACGGACTCCAGTCAAGCCAACAACAGAAACGTAACTGTTTTTTAATAAGAATTACCTTTAATATCTCATCCAAAAGAACAGATTTAATTTCTAAATCCTCAAAGTTACAGATATATCCAGAAGTCTGAATGGGTTCCTTTAAAGACAAAAA
This sequence comes from Cephalophus harveyi, assembly GCA_006410635.1. NCBI lineage: Eukaryota > Metazoa > Chordata > Mammalia > Artiodactyla > Bovidae > Cephalophus > Cephalophus harveyi. Next base: position 51,475 of record SJYT01050766.1, on the reverse strand, counting down.
CAAATGTTATGTTTAAAAGTATAAAATTTCCCTTCTTTAACTTATCATGATTTTAAATTTTATTATCAAAATTCTCAAAACAAAAAAGTAGAGAGAATGTCACTAACACCCACATACCTACTACCTAAATATTAAGTTTGGAGATATACTTCAGTCAATTTTTTGGCTAAAGTATTTTAAAGTAAAGTAAATCTAGAGACATCATGACTTTCACTCCTATTTCAGTATATATCTCTAAAACATAAGGATGTTCTCTTACATAGCCACATGATGATGATCACACCTCACCTAAGCAGTATTAATTCTCTAATGGGATCCAGCATCAGCTTCTGAATTAATCCAAAGATGGTTTATACGGTGTGATAATTCTCATTCATTCCATGTAACAGTAAATTTAGTTCTTAATGAAATTTGTATCTAAGTATATATATATATATATATATATATATAAATATATATGCATATATATATTTATATATATATCAAAGAAGTCTCATACCATGGAAAGTACATCCTCTGTAACATTAGCCAGAGGGTATTGTTGATAGATTCATTTCCTATATGAGATTTAATTTGCCAACATGGAAACACATGAAGTGCTATATGTCTCTTTCTTGTCCTAGTGTTATACAGGCTTGTAGAAAAAGTAAAGCGAATGCATATTATAATGTAAAGTAGCTGTCTGAAACCCCTCGTGGAAAAAATAGGTAAAAATATTATATAAAAAAAGAAATAAACTCCCAATATACTTAATACCTCCAAGAACACTGCAAAAAGAATAGGATAATGTCTGATAATAAAAATAACTCAAGAATGCAATTTTTCAAAATATATGTGTAAAGTCATAAAGAAATAGAAAGTAATCTAAAATCCAAATGTAATAATGTATGCTATAATAATAGGAAGACACTAAAAAGATGAAAATAAGTAAATATTGAATCATATTTAGTTTGCACTTAATATGTCTAAGTTTAATACTGAGGCTCTTGCAGGGATATTATATATGTTCATTAGGTTTTAAAATATATATTTTCTTTAAAAAGTAGAAATTGATTAAAATTATATGAGAAAACTTTATAAAATCCCTACACTTCCTCAAAAAATCATATTACATAAAGGCAAATAGTATGCTTTTATGAACAGAAAGAATCAGAACAAAATTCAACTCACAAAAAAGTACACGTGGTGAAATATTTCTTATAAACTATAGGAACCTTTTAGAGGCTTTCTTTTGGTACGACATGTAAACCAAGTATACCTGTATAAGAAGGTTCATCACTAGAAAATTTTTTATTTCTTGCTAGATAATTCAACAAAGCAAAACAGACAAAAGATAAAGTCATAAAAGATGATCTGTAGATAAAAAATAATACCAAAATCAAAGAGGAAAGGAGAAACAGAAAGGTAAGGAGAGTGATCAGCCAGGATCAAGATGGCATGGGAAGACCCTTTGTCACTTTAGGACAGAAGACGACGTCCTAAAGGAGTTCTTGTAAGTCCAGTTTTGAAGGGTATGTCCTCATGTGCTAGAGGCACGGCAAGAAGGGTAACTGACCAAACAGGGACCACAGCCAGCCCGTGTTCTCGTGAGTGAAAACGGCAGCTCAGCATGGTTTATAAAGAAACTCAGTCAGTGGTGAAGTCGTTAAGAAATTCACCTGCCTCTGAATCTAACAGAAAACTGAAATACTTGCCAAGCCAGACAACCAACTCCAAAAATAAATAAATAAAAGGCTGTTCTTTTGAAACTACTGAAGAAACACTTTCCACTAAGCAAAGATCTGCCCTGGTCCTGGACTCACCATGTGTGCAGCACACTCATTATAAACAGCCAGGCATAATCCTCTCACTTCTCCAGGCCCATGATTTCAAAATCAGTGTGAGTAGGGCCAGCAATGGATAAAGGACCCTCACATTCAAAAAGTATTTCACTTCCATCCTCCAGTTTATCCCATGGTTAGCTGCCAAATTTCCATACTTGTTTCTTTGGAAAGGTCAAGCTTTCTTTAAACCTTTCAAAGACAGCTGTGCTTATACAGGGTAAAGGCAACACCCTGAATGCCCTTCCTTTGAGCCACTGGTGGTAGTAGCTGCTCAGTCGTGTCCGACTCTTTGTGAACCTGCCTGGCTCCTCTGTCCTTGGAATTCTCTAGGCAAGATTACTGGAGTGGGTTGCCATTCCTTTCTCCAGGGGATCTTCTGCACCCAGGGACTGAACTTGGGTCTCTTGCATTGCAGGCGATTCTCTACCATCTGAGCCACCAGGAAAGCTCTGTGAGCCATTACTCAGGGTCTAAAAATTACAAAGATCCATAAGACACCTGGCTTCCCTGGTGGCTCAGACGGTAAAGCGGCTAGGGCTCAGAGGCCCCAGCATGTAATTTTTTCCCAAGAAGGAAACTACAGGTCCAAACAAACATCAGTTACTGCCATAAAGCACGTATCAAGTCATCTCTTATTATTTCCACTGCTGCTGCTGCTGCTGCTAAATCACTTCAGTCGCGGCCGACTCTGTGCAACCCCAGAGACGGCAGCCCACCAGGCTCCCCCGTCCCTGGGATTCTCCAGGCAAGAACACTGGAGTGGTTGCCATTTCCTTCTCCAATGCATGAAAGTGAAAAGTGAAAGTGAAGTCGCTCAGTTGTGTCTGACTCCTAGCAACCCCACGGACTGTAGCCCACCAGGCTCCTCCATCCATGGGATTTGCCAGGCAAGAGTACTGGAGTGGGGTGCCATTGCCTTCTCCAACTAGCGGAGTACAATAAGAGTACTGAAAATTTCAAATTGAAAATCCACAGATAATTCAAAAATTGTTTAAAAGATTTACCTTCTTAATTATGTTTTGGTTAGGCTACCACTCAAATTTTGAATTCCCAAACACAATAGCTAAGAATTACAGAGCAGACTGACAGGAAAGTTCAGTGCCAAAAAATCAGTTGATGTGAGTCACAAGTAGAAAATAAAAAATATAACTTTAAAAATCAGTGAGAAAGGAGCATTCTGACACACCAGAGAGAGTAGATTATTAGTCATCATCCTCAAGATTATCAGGATGAGAAAGAACACGGATTACTGGCTGATAAAGTTCATGTATATATAAATGAGACAAAGGTAAGCACAGAACAGGCAAAACAGAATGAAAGGACAAGGGAATTTCAAAACCACTTTTTGGTTAGGTTGCCTTAAGCAACTTTGGTAAATAAGACTACAGATTCTCTTTTTTAAAAAACTTTGACAAGGGAAGAAATTAAGACTATGCAGTTAGTGACCAAGGTTCCATCTTTTAAATAGAACAGATAAATGCTTAGAAAGTACCTTTCAGTGAAAGTAGAGAATATTTAAAAGATAAATGTTAATCCCACTTAAGACCAAATATTTTTTAGTTCCACAGAAATGTTACTATTTATTTTCAGAATTCATGCAGCCAACACTAACAAATTTCTTGAAGAAACAAAGGAGAAATGGCCAGGTTTTGGTTTTTGGCTCATTATTTATGTACCATTAATGCTCATTTCTTGGTTTTACCTCAGGATCCAAGTTTCTGAAAACATACATTCTTGTCTTCTCCATCACTGCAAACAAATCAGGATTATCTTTGGCCCACTTCATATCCCAGACATCTTTTCGCTCCAATTTTAACAGCTCGCCAATGACTTGCTGTCCTGTGCTGTCTGTCACTCGAGCATCCAAGTCAAAGAAGGTTAGAACTCCTAAGATGTCGATGACAGCAAGGCGGCTACAAGCAGTGAAATTGGAGGAGGAGAAGAAACAGTAATCTCGCATTCATGAGTATAATTACCTCTCACCATTCTTCAAAATAACTTCATCAGAACCCAGGAAGAAGATAGAAATGGCTTTAACTAATTAACTTTAAACAAACATTTACAAATTTGATAGAAGACATGGGGTACTTTCCATTTTGCTTCCTTGAGAGAAAAAAGTATCCAAGGGACTAAAGGAATTAGTATGCAAATAACCTAAAATATTACAGTAGAATTTCCATATTTTGCCCAATTAGAGAAAAACATCTATATATATATATATGTATGTGTGTGTATATATATATACTAATAATATTTAAATACAAATATAGTATAGTAAAACCACACTGAACTATACAAGTTGAAAACAAACACACGTCTTTGCATTTGTTACATAAATAAAACAATCCCAGTGGATGACAGTCTACCTATGGAAAGTTTTCAGACTTACCTAGAGTTGCAATTCAAGGATAACTGGTAGGCTTGACAATCAAGGAAATATTTTTGAATCAAACCAACGTTAGGAAGACTGTATCTCTGAAAGGTGCCAGATTCACGACTCTACAGAAAATATTTTTGATTACTAAAGTCTATTTACCATAATATTAAATTACAACTACAGGTCTCTCTATATGTTCATACGTTTGCTTCACATCCAAAGTGGTAGTGTCACAGTGAATTCTCAGTACTGATACTGATCATGTTCTGAGTACGTATTTACCTCCTAATTTAATTAAAACCTTTTTAAAGTGGCTGAAGATGATCTAATATTTTTCCTGTAATATCCAAGAAAAAAAGTCAGAAACCTAGTTCTTTTTAATACACAAAGTCTTGTATCAGATGGAAGATATATCTAGGGTTATTTACAATTGTCTAGGTTAATATTCAGGGTACACTGAAAGCTAACATATACAGCACCTACTGAACTAAATTTCATATACATGAAAAATAAATATAAGACCATCATACGAATACAGTTGTCACTGAAAGTCTGTGTTGTCATCCTGTAGCCATCTATATGATACCAGTTCATGGCAAAAGGTGATGATCAGAAAGCAGTGATACAGTGAGTACTATTTCAATGTGTTTAAACACAGAACAGAAGGTAAGTTTCCATGCAACTCTGTGCAAGCCTTAAGGCTGACAAATCAACAGAGCAACAGACATCGAAACCCTACTGTGCTTGGGGCCAAGGCAATGGGAAAAAACAGGAGGCTACCCTCAGCCCACTATTCCCTCTCCCTTTCTACCAGGAGCAGCTCTCTCCTCTGAGCACGCTTCTGCAGAGGGCCTGTCAGGAAGACTGCGGAGGGCAAGGGACTGGTAACGAGGGCAGAGAGCTTTTTAATGTACAAAAGACAGGTACAGGCTTTAAAAGATTTCATATATTGAAGTATGCAATCAGATTTTGTTTTTTAAAAAGTAGGTCCTATAACTTTGAGTTTGAAACGTCATGGTTTTAAAAGCTTTTTATATTTCAACAGTGGAAAGTTTTCAATGCAGAAGGTATCTTTACCACTAAAATTTTTGCTAGTATTAAAACTGAGTGTTTCTTATAGGGAGACCCTCTCATTTAGGAATTAAGTCCACTTTTATGGTTGATCTGACTTGCATTTTCTTTTTATTTTTTCCTGCAAATGTCAGAAACACAACTAACACAACCGAAAAATGTGCTGTGTAACAAAGAATATAAAAAGAAAAGACTCTCTACAGAGCTGACTGTAAGACAAACTGCTTAAAACATACACCAAATTTATTTGGTGAGAAAAATGAATACTATGTTCTTAAGATTTTCCCCCCATAAACTTAGCTAATGTCTAAAGAATGTAACTAGAACTGGAAATACACACACTCAAGGATCTATTTACATAATTCAAGTTTAATGACTCTACCAGCTTTACTATATTCAGCATTTATTTCTAAAATCACTGTTTTCAAATATCAGAGCTCAAGAAGAGACACTATAACATTGATACACTGATTTTACTTGAAAAATTCAGCAAAAATTTGCCACGGACTTCTTTATTTTATTGGCTAGCAAACACACTACCTCTTCATTCTAAATCTTACGAAAACAGCTGAGCCAAAGCACTTTCTCCAGAACAAAACAAAGCAGGCTACATAGAGAGGAAACTTTCCAAGACCTACTGCCACCGTCCAATCTGTTCCACGTTGGCCAGTCTTTACAGGGCTCATTCAACCCAGTGATAGACTCTCCCCAGCTGGCCACGAGTCTACTACCTTCACAGTTATTTTGTGCAAATGATTAACAATTTGTGAGGCAATCTGAAACTTTATTTCTTTTGTTGGACCGAGTAAAACTTGAGGTGCCCACAAGATGAGGTTCAAATCCAAAACATATTGCTTTGCCCTGTTTTCATCACTTAAAAGATTACTGTTCATAGAATAAGTTTTTTTTTAACCACTTACCACAATCAATGTCTTATCAGATGCAGTTATGGCACAAATCGGATCCCTTGTGCCCTAAAATAAACCAATGTTACTCTTTATCAAACATTTATTGAATGACTGATCTGGTATAAGGTGGTATGCAATTCACTAAGAATACTTCAGCTAAATATTTATTAACCACTATTTACTTACTGAGCACCTACTATGTGACAGACATTGAAGCGCTGGAGATCCTCGGATGTAATCTTTGCCCTCAGGGATTACTCAAAAGTCTAGTGGGGAACAGTGGACCCAGCGCCAAACAACAGTACAGTGTGATCAGAGTGGAGGTAAACACAAGAGTTTCAAGAACACAGAAGGAGGGGCCTAAACTTACACCAAAATGGGAGGAGAGGCAAACCCTTGAGCTTAGTCATAAAAGATGAACATTCAGCATGCCAAAATAAAGAAGGGGTAAATGGCATGGCACTGTTACAACCTGGATGGATCTTTACAAAAATAGCCATTCTCAAAAGGTGACATGCTATATGATTCTCTTCACAAGACATTCTCAGAGCGACAAAACTATAGCGATGGATGAGTGATTTCCAGGGGACAAGGATGGGGGTGGAGAGTGAGTATAAAAATGAAGAAGTAGCATGAGGCAAGTTCCTTTATGGTGATAACGTTACATAAAACTACACGTAAAAACTAGTGAAAACCAAATAAGGAATTGAGTTGTAGTCTAGTTCACAGCATCATTACCAATGTCAATTTCTGATTTTGATATTATACTACCATTACATAAGATGTCACCATGTGGGAAGCTGGGTAAAGCAGTTTTACACGCTATTTTTGCAACTTTCTATGAGCCTAAGATTGTGTCAAAATAAAAAATTTTTTTAAATCAAAAGAAGAAAACATAGCAGATCTAGAACAAGTTGAATCAGAATAGAAATTTTTAAAAGAATTACTAGAATAATATGCTATTCACCGGAAACAAACTTTTTCATGTCTCAAAATAACATTACAGTATTTCCAAATCTATGAATATTAACATTTGCGGCCACTAATAAAATCACCTACTTGAATGGCTTTACTATAATCAAGCACACCATCCAATGATCCAGAAGGAGTATCATCAACATGATAAATTCTGGAAAAAAAAATTCAAATTTCAATGACAGTATAAGTAAAGTTTATACTATTTCATGATCTCTAGAACAATTAAAGGATTGGATGACATCAATGAATACTGTTATTTAATACTAATGTCCTGATTATTTTAAAGAGTTCTTGACATAGCTCAACCTTATAAAGGCAGAAACTACTGACCACGTGTTTACTAGTTATGCAAGTGCCGTGCTCCTGGAAGCTGGGCCAAAACTATATCTAGACATTGAATCACAGATTTCCAATGAATTTCAATAACCTGCAAAAGATATTTCCCTTACTCTCCCAAGGAACATCGGTCAGGAACAACTTCTAAAGCACCAAGTGTCTCTGTTGTTTCTCTGTAACAGAAACGGAATTTCTGTTTTTCAATATGCTTTTTCCTTTTTATCGATATGCTTACAAAGTAAAACGTAAGTGTATTTGGGAAGCTCTAGTTAATGGGATTTTCGTTCTGAAGAAAAGAACCTTCCCCTAAGCTTCCTGCGTTATGAACAGGCACCACCTCAGGTGGGCCGTCTCTAGGATACCTTTACTGTAACACTCACTCACACTGCAGTATCACTGCTAGCTTACTTGCTTTCCCACTAGGCGGTGCTTTTCCTAGAGGCCAAGACTACATCTCTAGTGCCTGCCACACACTGTCAGGCGCTCTATAATGTCTGCTGAAGAAAACAGTAAAATGAATGGAGGAACAGAGTAGCTCTGAGGCCCTGTGCAAGTTATTTAACTTCTCTGAGCCTCAATTTCTTTGTCTGTAAAAGAAGGCTAACAATTTGCCCTTTGCAGGACTTTTGAGAGGCATAAATTAAATGATGTTTGTAAAGCACACATGTACAGAGCCTGATCCTATAAAAAGAAGTTTGAGACCTTGGAGCTGCAATATAATCACGGGAAATTAAGCCATTTTCTACTTTTAAAATATCATTAAATCTTATCATTGTTAAATTGAAGTCACATTTGTATTTTCATCAATATAATAAGGAGATCGAATGTTAAATAAATACATGTGACAGAACTGTATGAAACACGGGAAGGTATACCAATTTAGAGATAACCATATTTCTACTTTTTAATACATTTTCATTAAGTACATACAGTTAATAACTCTACTTAGCTGTCACAAAGTAAAAGTCCAAGATTAGAATAGGAGGTCTCTCAAGAGATCACCTGACCCAAATCCCTTTATTAAAACAAGTAGGGTGCTACAAGAAACGCCAATCTTGAGTCAAGGGGCTCAGAGCCAGATAAACCTGGCAGTATGTCCCATCTCTGCTTATCAGAGGACTGGATAAGCAGAGATGGGACCTCTGTGTCTCAGCTTCCTGAGAAACAGGAATAATATGAGTACTGACAAGACGCACAAGTATCTAGCACCCAAGAAGTAACCACAAGTACTCAATCAATGCTGGCTCTTATCACCATCGCCAGCTGTATTTTACAGATGACGAAACCGAAGTTCAGAGACAACTGATCCAAAGTCATTAAAATTAGCGATTATATTCCAGACAGATATATAAGGAAATGATGCCTTCGTTATTTAAACAAAAGCCGGATCACTTTAGCTCACTCATGGGGGACGCTGACTCCGGGGAGAGGCTAGACTTTCCTTCCCCAGCCTTGTCCTAAGGTCCACCTTCCCCACAAGCTGCAGGTCTCCTGTTATCACTGCCACGTCTGCCACGTGCTCTCCCCAAAGAGGCCAGAAGCGACCTGCATTGAGTCTCTCAGGACTACCGAGAAGACAGCAAGGACTCTCTTTCAACTGATGTTTTTTTTTTTCCTGCTTCCACATAAATTCACATATCCTAAATTCTTCCACTGGGGTTATATCGCCTACTTTAGTACACAAGTGAGTCATAAAAGGAAGGGAAGACTGCATTAAGATCTCAAGTATGTTTGAAGGAAAATGATTTGAAAAAAGCAACCTGAGATTTCTGAAAAGTCTGCTCGCTGCCCACCACCACCAACACAGGCCTGTGCCTTCATTAAGAATCATCAGGTTAAAATTACTCAACCAAATGCTTTGCTTAAAGGCTCAGGATAACAACAAAAGAGCAACAAATATGGAATGTCACTAACAGAGACAACATAACTTACAGAACACAGTAAATGCACTGCAGTACTTACTACAAAGAATCCCTCCACCAGGGCTCCTAATTTCTCCATGTGGTAGAGTTGTCTTTACCCCCACTTCTAAGAAATAGTTCCAACCCCCAAGCCCCTGGAATCCAGGGCAAGAGAAAGAAGGTGAGGGACCAGTTCTGCCCACCTACAGACTTTCTCCATATCTGTGTCTAAGGACCTGCCTCTCCTGTGATGATTATGACAATAGAATCATCCCACTTTCCTGGAAAAACCTCTACCACTAACCCATAGGAATGAAGTTTTGGTTAGACATTTAGATTTCAATTGAATAATCACGTTTCAGTGTAGCATTACAACTGTAATATGACGAGAGTAGATGAGTGAGAATAGCCTTCCTTATAAAAACATGGGCTTCCGGTCTTTAAAGGCTTTTTTTTATTACACCATATGCTACTTCTCTTTAAACACATAGGGCTTCCCTGGTGGTCCGGTGGTTAAGAATCTACCTGCCAATGCAGGGGACACCGGTTTGATCCCTGTTCCAGGAAGATCCCACACACCACGGGGCAACTAAGCCCATGAGTCACAACTACTGGGTCCGCACATCCGAGACCCTGTGCTCCACAACGAGAGAAGCCACTGCAATGAGAAACCCATGCCCTGCAATTAGAGTATAGCCCGTTTGCCACAAATAGAGAAAGCCTGAGTATAGCAACAAAGACCCAGTACAGCCAAAAGTAAAACTAATTTAAAAAATTTAAACACACAAATCTGAAAGATATTCAAATTAATGGGAAAAAATTATTTCTAGTAATCAAAACAATTTACGGTTCTCAAGCATGACAATTTATAAATAGCTATGCCCGATTTAAATGTGATATGGTTGAGCCACTAAAAAATGTGCATTAGAAGATATACCTTTCTCTCCCTTCTTTTCGAGAACGGGTGATCTGATTAATTTCCAATGCTGTAAGCTTCTTTGCCACACGATATTGCCAGATATAAAATGCTTCTTTCGAAGCTGCTATCACATGGGTTTTGGTCATTGTAACAAATAATGGCACTATTAAAAAGAACAGAAAGACAATTTGGTTACAATTAGAATCACAAAAAGTTTGTGCCGCAAATGACTTCAGTTATCATGAGTCCAACCCCTTATTTTACAGACGGAATATTCCAAACACAGTCTGAGAAATCAGAAGAGTCAAAAGCCTACAGGACCATACAAAAATATCAACTCAAAAGGGATCAAAGACCTAAATACAGAACTCTTAGAAGAAAACTTATGGGTAAATCTTTGTGACATTTGGTTAGGCAATGATTTCTTAAATATGACACCAAAAATGCAAGCAGTAAAAGAAAAAAAACGAGATAAACTGGACTTCATCAAAATTAAAATATTTGTGCTCCAAAGGACACCATCTAAAAAGTGAAAGACAATCCACAAAAGGAAGAAAATATTTGAAAATCAAATATATGATAGGGAATTAGATCTAGAATGTCCAAATAACACTTATAACAATAATATATCACAATAAATTAGATTATTTATTTATTATTATCCAATTAAAAATTGAGCAAAGCATCTGGAGAGACATTTCTCCAATGAAGATATACAAATGGCCACTAAGCAAATGAAAAGAGGCTCAACATCATTAGCCATGAGGCAAATGCAAATCAAAATCACAATAATACTTCACATCTACTAGCATGGGTAGAATCAAGACGTCAGACAATAATGAGTATTTGCAAAAATGTGGAGAAACAGTAGGAATGTAAACCGGTGCACCCACTTTGAGAAACTGCTTGGTAGTTCTTCAGAATGGTAAACACAGAATTACCATATGCCCTAGCAATTCCACTCCTAGGTATACACCCATCATTAATTTAGAAAAAGATATTCTTCAAAGTTCCTTCTCACTAAGAATATATTCTCTTAAACATCTTTTCATCTGTCCCATTTCCTAGTGAATATTTAATTAAATTTCCACTGTGTACCCTTTGATGAAATAGAAAATCCATCATAAACAGATAAAGAAACAGAGCATTAAAGATATAAAATAACTTGCCCAAGGTTAGTCAGGCAAAAATAAACAAAATAAACAATATAAAACAAAATATACACATTCACACAAAACACAGAAAAACAAAAAACTCATAAAAGATCATTTTAGTACCTAATTTCTAAATTCACAGTTAAAATGGTACAAAACATATTTTTCAATTCACAAACACTGTACAAAGTAATCATTAATAAAGTCAGGATAATGGGAAAGTGTTAATAACAGGCACCATTTATGGAGTTCTTATGCTGTGTACTATGTTTGGTCGCTCAGCTGTGTCCAACTCTTTGTGACCCCATGGACTGCAGCCCACCAGGCTCCTCTGTACATCAGGGATTCTCCAGGCAAGAATACTGGAGTGGGTTGCCATGCCCTTCTCCAAGGGATCAAACCCAAGTCTCCCGCATTGCAGGGAGATTCTTTACTGTCTGAGCCACCAGGGAGCTCTTGCCACAGTACAAATAAAGGACATTTAAGGCAGTAAGAGACATAGGAACTGAACAAAAAATTAGAAACTAGACTGCTGGTATGGTGTTAATTGAATAAACAAAAAGTGAAGTCGCTCAGTCGTGTCCGACTCTTTGCGACCCCATGGACTGTAGCCTACCAGGCTCCTCTGTCCATGGGATTTTCCAGGCAATAGTCCGGGAGTGGCTTGCCACTTCCTTCTCCAGAAGGAGAATAAACAAGTTGAGATTCAAATACAAGAATTTTTATATGCTAAATACCTCAGTAAGTTGAATTACATTAAAAAAATTTTTTTCATTGCAATTGTCACGATTTCTCTATTCAAAATGTGTACCAATTGATGTACACATCAAACTCTAGAGGGAGCAAGAAGCCTTCCTTTAAAGACCAGCTGGTTGGAAGGCAGTCCTGAGAATGGTGGCAGAACCCCAATTCAGGGGAGCCCTGAGTGAGATGAAGGAGCAGGCCACGTCCAGGTTTTGCTCAACTTTCGCTGATTCCGTCTGCACTAAATCATAAGATATCTGCTAAATATGCAGTAAATTCTACCATGGATACTCTGACACAAATAACTATTTTGCCTTTAGTGTGATATGAAGTAAGTTCACAAACCTTAACTGCTTTCTAATAAAATACATTGTTTCCTAAGCATAGAAAAGCATTTTTAACCAGTGCTTAGCTACAATTAAAAATTATAGTCATGTTTCTGCTGACGTATCTTGTCATCCTGCTTATTTAACTTATACGCAGAGTACATCATGAGAAACGCTGGGCTGGAAGAAGCACAAGCTGGAATCAAGATTGCCGGGAGAAATATCAATAAACTCAGATATGCAGATGACACCACCCTTATGGCAGAAAGTGAACAGGAGCTAAAAAGCCTCTTGATGAAAGTGAAAGAAGAGAGTGTCATGTTTCTGCTGACGTATCTTGTCATCCTGCTTATTTAACTTATACGCAGAGTACATCATGAGAAACGCTGGGCTGGAAGAAGCACAAGCTGGAATCAAGATTGCCGGGAGAAATATCAATAAACTCAGATATGCAGATGACACCACCCTTATGGCAGAAAGTGAACAGGAGCTAAAAAGCCTCTTGATGAAAGTGAAAGAAGAGAGTGAAAAAGTTGGCCTAAAACTCAACATTCAGAAAACTAAGATAATGGCCTCTGGTCCCATCACTTCATGGGAAATAGATGGGGAAACAGTGTCAGACTTTATTTTGGGGGGCTCCAAAATCACTGCAGATGGTGATTGCAGCCATGAAATTAAAAGATACTTACTCCTTGGAAGAAAAGTTATGACCAACCTAGATAGCATATTGAAAAGCAGAGACATTACTTTGCCAACAAAGGTCTGTCCAGTTAAGGCTATGGTTTTTCCAATAGTCATGTATAGATGCGAGAGTTGGACTGTGAAGAAGCTGAGTGCCGAAGAATTGATGCTGTGGAACTGTGGTGTTGGAGAAGACTCTTGAGAGTCCCTTGGACTACAAGGAGATCCAACCAGTCCATCCTAAAGGAGATCAGTCCTGGGTGTTCTTTGGAAGGAATGATGCTAAAGCTGAAACTCCAGTACTTTGCCCACCTCATGCGAAGAGTTGACTCATTGGAAAAGACTCTGATGCTGGGAGGGATTGAGGGCAGGAGGAGAAGGGGACGACAGAGGATGAGATGGCTGGATGGCATCACTGACTCAATGGACGTGAGTTTGAGTGAGCTCCAGGAGTTGGTGATGGACAAGGAGGCCTGGCGTGCTGCGATTCATGGGGTCGAAAAGAGTCAGACACGACTGAGCGACTGAACTGAACTGAACTAATCACAAGTTTATTATTAGCTGAATTTAAAAGTTAAATTTTGAGATTTAACAAGTCAAACTTTGGATTCACAGCAAGTCAAACTTTGGATTCAAATCACAGGCACTTGCTCTAAGTTTGTGTACATGGTCCGTCGCTCAGTCATGTCTGACTCTGCGACCCCATGGAGGCCTTAGATAAATTACTTATTCCAGCTGAACCTTGGTCTGCTTACTGTAAATTGAAGATAATAATATTACCAACCTTAGAGAGCTACTTGAAGGATTAAGAGAGAAATAAATATAAGCATAGTATAGTATCTGGCATAGAACATATAATTAATAATAGTAATTTTAAATGCCAGTATTTACTGAATTTCTAAAAATTATGCCAGGTATGTTATGTAATTACATTAGTATATAATTAATGTATCACATATATAATTCATACCTACCCTGTAAGGTGGGCACTATCATTATCCCCACTTAGCAGATGAAGAAACTGAAGGATGGAATGGTTAAATAACTCACTGAAGTCCCACGACTAGAAAAACAATAGACGCTGGACACAAACACAGCCAATCTGGTTCCAGAGTCTGTGTTCTTAACCACTATGGCAGACTGCTTCTCCTTAAGGGTTAATAACTGTTAGATGTGGTTGCTATTATTTTTGCTTTTTATAATAAAACTATATAAATTCACCAGTCAATACAACAAAAAACAAAAATAGATATGAAATGTGTTCTTTTGAATCATTATGACAGTAATTTTGGCAAATTCATATGCATAGATAATGCTATCTACATAAATTATGCTAGATCTTTATTTATTATCTATCCCATCCAGGTGGTTGAGTTCTTAAGTTTCCGGGAACTAAGGCTCTAGGAAAAAGTTAGAAGACCATATATTATAATAGATACAATATTTTAGGAAAAAAAACACAGCCAGGATAAAAGCAGTCCATGTTCTTCTCAACTATTTAATATCTGGAAGGAAAAAATTTGAAATCTCTATAAAAGATTACTGGAAAAAAATGTTAAAGAAAGTAATTACTCTTCCATTAATTGAACCTTGTAACACTAATAGGTAGTAGTTAGTAGCTAAGCAACGATGTAAAATAATTTAAAACAATCTAGGAATTCACATCTAAGTAAAACCTGCTTGTAACATTATATTTTAATGCTGAGACCTGAAATAAATGTCTGCATCGTAATATTCCCCCACTTTCCTACCTATTCATTTCTCAGCCTTTCAAAGAGCTGGTAAAGTGAAACTGCACTGAACGAGTTTCATCGTTACCTCTCGCTGAAGAGGTATACAGAAGATTTAGTGCATGAGCTACAGGCCAAGATTAGAAAGCCCTTATGTGCTCTCCCCACCATGGCTGCGGCACAGGCACCTGGTACTTTTCAGGCACCTTTCATGCCTTCATTCCTCTGCAAATGCTATTTCCTCTTCTTTAAATATCCCTTAAAGAAATACCCATCCTTCAGAACTCAGCTCAAATGAAAGCTTCTATAGGTAGAGGACATGTCCCTAATACACACTCAGCCGGCACCTTGCACAATACCAAGCACACAGCAGGGGAGAAAGAGTCCCTGTTCAACAGATGAACTATATTTTAATTCTGTTTAGACATCCCACAGGAAATGTGAGAATTAACTTCTTATCACTCCTCGTACCCAGTACAGTACCTGAGACAGTATATGTTCATTGGTGGTTTGCTAAATAAATAGATTCTCTTTTAAATATTTTTATACATTCAATAAACATTTGTTACTGGGCAAGCACAGTGGTAGGCAGTGGGGATACAGAAATGAAACAATGTAAACAGATCTTTAAGAAGCTCAAAATCTTGTAGGGAAAATAGACAAGAAAATCAACAATCACAGTGCAGAGGAAGTACTTTGGACAGAAGCACACAGGAGGAATTGAGGGCTTAAAAGAAGAGGTCCCCCAAATGGTATCTGGCTCTTATATGTAGGGTACAACAGAACCCTACAAACTAAACTTTATATAATATATAATAGTATACGACGTTCTTTTTCAAAGTTTCTACAGAGGCTTTCAGGAAGAGTAGATGACAAAAATTATACTTCCTAGGACAATATCAGTTAAATACTTTTTTTTGCTTTAGCCTCCAGTCCACATGAAAATTTGGCATAAAAACTTTAAATAGGAATTTTACAGGATATGTATGAAACAAAAATGTTGAGTCTTTGGCTGGGTTTACTGCAGACCAGTGAAAGAACTGCTTGTTAAAATTTCAGCCAGCAAGACCGCAAAATAAAAAAAGTTTCAAGACTCAAAAATACAAATAATCATGCCCTCAAGCATTTGCCATTTTTTGAAGGTAAAGGATTTACATCTGGCTTTATTAAAACACAGACTGCCTGTGATTAAAATTACTTTGAGGCTAACCCTATCATCCTCATGACTCTATATTAAAACTTTTGATATTAAAAAGAAAAAACATATAATCTGAAGATTGACATAATTTATCCTTTACATTTAAGACTCATATTTTTAATAAATAGAAGATATTCATGTGGTAAGAGTCTGCAACAATGTTAAGCTAAAGAATACTAACATTCACAAAGAATACTACCATTAATGTACATATATAAGTATAGAGAAACATATAAACAAACCTAACAGTGAACATAAGACAAGAAGTTGAAAAGTTTCAGTGCTTAAAAATGAGCTACCGAGACCCTAAACACAGAGTATAAAATCTTTGAGACCAGCTAAGTATTTTTCACTGGTGGCTCAGTAAGTAAAGATTCCTCTTGCAATGCAGGAGGCCCCAGTTCAATCCCTGGATCAGAAAGATCTTCTGGAGAAGAAAATGACAACCCACTCCAGTATTCTTGCCTGGAAAATTCCATGGACAGAGAAGCCGGTGGGCTACAGTCCATGGGGTCACAAGAGTCAGACACGACTTAGCAACAAAACCACCAAGTATGTTTTACATTTGCTTGTATCACTCCAAGTCCTTAGCAAAATACTTAGAAGGCAGAGTTTAACATTTGATTGTTAAGGCTCAATGTGAAATCTAAAAAAAAAAAAAAGACTAATTCTTAGATTGACAAAATAATTCAATAATTCGACGGGTTTTCAATTTTTGAAACCTACTATTTTTTCTAACACCATATCCAATAAACTAGCACACTCTTAAAAAACATTATTTTGGAAGTTATAGTGAAATGGCAACAAAATATTTGGTAACAACTTTTGACAAAATACTAAGAATAAGATTTGGAAACTTTTATGGTTACTTGCAGAGCTATTAGAAGGAATGATAGATCTAAAGCAACAAATGTCTTCTGAAAACAAAAAGTCAGGAATATTTTTTATGTTGTTCCTATTAATAGACTGATTTCATCAGAAAAATCTGGACAGGGAAAACTCTCTTCCACAAGCAGCTAAAGTGTTCTTTATGGAAGAGAGGTATTTACAAGCAGTTTATTAGTAATAAGAGTAGTTTCATGCCAAAATTCTTTCTATAATCCTCAGTTTATTACATACTAATCATCATATTGGATACCAATCCTCATACAATTATATTTCCCATTAAAAGCAAATAATGGCAGTATAGCAGTCATGAGATTATTGTGAATTCTGGAGTAAACTTATAATTATTGTACTAATCAGGATCCTTCTGAGAGTGAAATGGGACGTTACTAATGATTTTACTATGATAACAGGCATAGGCTGGTACCGAACCTGAACCAAGCACACTAGGAAGTATGCTTATCCTTGTTTTAGAGAATAACACCCTAGTTAATAATACCACTGTTACATTTTAAAATTAGTTTACAAATAAGACTTGAATAAAGATGGAGTAAACATTAACATTTCCTTACCAAGATCAATGTATTTGGGATCCAGAGGTGTGCCAATAGAATTACACAGAACTAGAACAAACTGTGAACAAATAAACAGAAAGTATCAAAACCCCTGCTTATGCACAATAAAAGAAATAATGCTTAACAAACCATGTTTATCTCTTTTTCAAGTATCACTAACATAGAAAGAATTGATAAAAATTAAATACAAAGAATAGCAAAGATAATCTACAGCACAAAAGTAAAGAAATATAAACTAAAATTAAACTAAGGCTGATTTCTACATATAGTGGAACACTAGTTTTTAAGAGACCATTTAAGAAACACAAGTACACGGACTACATTTCATTATTTATATTTCTAAAATTGCTGATCAGCTATAACTTCAAAGCTCATTTTTATCCTATAACCAGCTAATATAAAGGCTAACTTAATTTGTTACCATTGCACCAAATGTTTCCATCTCGTTCTCCTCCTTTGAAGCAATATATAAATGACATGAGAAATTCAGAAAAATTCAGTTAATTCAGGGAAAAAAAACATTATCCAACCCACTGAAAATAACTTAAAATGCTAATGATTAACATATACACAAATAATTATCAGTGATTCCTATTAGGAAAAATAATCAAGCATAATGTATACTTTACATAAGATAATTCTAATAATTTCATTTTTTGCTGTTAGTCATCTTCTCCATATCTAGTACTAAGAATACTATTTTACACAGATGTTTTTCTGATTAGAATAATATTTTCAAACAAGCCCATTCTCAATGTTCTATTTATGCACAGATGTTTTCTTTTCTCAGTGTCTCAAAACTTGTTTAATTTCATAAACATAAACTAAATGGTAAAAATCATACTAAAATATCATGATTTACTCTTCCACTGCTTAAACTTATCTACTGCCACAAAATACAAGTGTTTTACATGCTTATCATTCACATGCTCAGCTCATAGTTTAAAGAACCAAATAAGACTTCTTACGAAATCCCCCCAACTTCCCATTTCTTGCTGCCCAGAGTATTTATCTTCAGCTCCTGTAATTCACTCTTTCGATATTTACCTCCCCAAGTGTCAGTGACGTGTTTACAGTGCTGCTTCTTGCTTCATTTTGTTTCAACTTGCGACATCATGCACCACTACCCACTGGGAAAGCTAAGCACGCGACCCTCTCACCCTTCTTGCCCAGCCTCCCACCTCACATTCTCACCCCTCCATCTTTCCACTACAACTTTGTTATATCAGAACTTAGGGCTTACACTGGTATTACAGTTCAATTTTTAAACAACTTTAATTTCTTTTTAATTCAGTGACTACATTATTTTGACTCCATAAATGCTGTTCACAGCTGAGTCACGTACAACATGATTTATTTTCCTCTCAAGCATATTTTGCTTTCCCTGTTGTGGATAATTGCCTTTATTTTTTTCTCTTTGCTTAGTTTTCTCTGTATTTAATACTAACTCAAGTCCCCCATTATCTCCCAGTTACGTATGTCTCCCCTCAGGAGCTCAACCGCATTAAATATGGTATTAATTTCATCTTGAATTTCTTCTGGAGCCACGTGGCCTACTCTCCTTTGGTGATCCACTCTCTCAGCACGTGCAAAACTGTCAGCTGGTACCACACCTCACCACGGTCGTCAGGTGACCTTGTTTCTTCCTCTTTCCTGGTTTTTCATTTTGGTGAACCATATCCTGAAGTCCTTTCTGAAGTTAAGAAGCTCAGAAGGTAAATTTTTGGTGATCTCGTGCATCTAAAAATGTCTTTATTCCACCCTGATATTTAATGAATTGTTTACCTAAGGTATGGAATTCAAGGTGGGAAAACATTTTCCTTCAGAATTTTGAAAGCAATTCTCCAAAGTATTTTAAGTTGACAAGTCAAATGCTAGTATGATTCCTGATCCCATGAAATCTGTTCTGGAGCCAAGTGGGAACAGAAGATTGGGGCAGCATCATTTAACTGCCCTGTTTTCAGCAAGAGTCCCTCTCCCTTTCCCTGCGCTTAGCGCCTCTCAGTGCAGAGACTTTCTGTATCCTCTCTGGAGAGCAAACCAGTCTCCCTGGGAGTGAGAAGGGCAGCTGTTCAGGGGCTCAGAGAGGGAGGGAATCTAGAAATCTGCTTCTTTATATACCCTTTTTATTTTTCCCCAAAGTACTCTCCTGCATACTCTCTTTCTCCTACCAGGCACCACCATCAAGTCCCTGGGATTCTGTGATACAAACTGGTTGCTTTTTTCCTTTCTCCACTGATGGAGAGAGGATTCCACTTCCTGGGTCTGCTAAGGTAATTACCACTAATCCCCCTACTCTCTAAACTCCAAAATTATGTTGCTGTTTCCTCACCCTTTCTGGTCCCTGTAGGCTTGTGGCTTTTTAAAAAATACGTTTCCCTTTGTTTCAGTGAGTTTCAGGAGAGAACAGAGCCAAGTGTGACTGTTCAAATGGCTGCTTTCAACTAAAAATTCTATGCTTTTTAGTGGGATAAAATAATTTATCAAAGACACTGGTAGTCCTTTTTTGAAAAATGTACATACTTCTGCCAATATTTAAATGGCTAGCAGGCTTTTTTAAAGGGCATTATTTATATTATATATTTTATGTTATGAGACATTGACTTCTAAAGCAATATAACTCCGCATAAAAGTACACTTCTGAATGTCAAAACTACTCAAATTGTTATAAAAGGCCATTGTTACATAATTTCTTGAGCCTTTGTACTAGACATCTGGTTTTTCATTTTTACTTATGGAATTTTAAATTGGAAAAGGGCTGTGGTATTTTAAATATATTTCATAGACAAAAAGCTTCAGTACCAGTCAGTATAAACTGCCAGTGGATTAACTGATCAGAGAAAAAACTCAGGGGACAGAGACCCAATGGAGCCAGAGAACTCTCCAAACAGAGGTCTAGACAGACCTGGCCGATACACCCAACCCTTTCGGTACCTGCCAGCAGAAAGGCTACGCTTGAGAAGATATGTAACTAGAGCCCAATTCAGCCAAGTAGATAAACCCATCTAAGTTTTAAGATATCAAGGAACACCTACCTGAGGGTGATTTTCATCAGCTTTTGTTGCCAAAATGCAGAAGTCTCCACAGGTAGTAATAGAAATGAGACTCTTCACATACTTAACATATTTGTCATTGTTTTTTGTATCCCAAAAGGTAACACAGTACTCTGGACGATCACGTCTGGTATAAGCATAAACTACGGTGTTTGAGCAATAACCCCACTAGGAAGAAAGGGGGGAAGAAGGAGGGAACAGAAGGAGGGAAGTGGGAGGGAAGAGAAAGGATGAGAGAAATAGCAATTAATGTTGGGAAAGCCACACTATTATATTTTCTTCCTGTAGAAATACTGCAGGTATGTGTTTTATCAGTGCTGACAAAAGTAATCCTTTAGAAATAGAAAAGAGAGGGACTGAATATTCAGCTTCATCTCTCTTCTCACTAAAATAACAAATCTAAAAGTAACAAATACAGTTGTTGTTTTTTTTTTTAAAAAAAGCACTGCAAAAATAAATTGGGCTTAACTTTCCTCATTTTAATTTGTAAGATTTAAGCTTCATTGGTGAAAGTTTCAGATTTTTCAATAGTCAATAATAGCCGTGTGGGGGACAACAGCAAGAGTGATCCCTTCTAAAGAAGTTCAATTCCAAGTCCTGAAGCCAAAAGTCAAAGACAGTTGCTTTGCCGTTTTTCTCTCATCCACATTTTTTATATTTGTTTTTTATCAGAGTAGCACATGCACACAGTTTATAGTCAAATAATTCTGCCTGGTTTATTTAACACAAAACAAAATGCAGGACCCCCTCTGCCTCATTTCTTCCTCGGGGTAGCCAGTTACAACTCTTTCAGCTGAAAACTGTTTTGGTTTTGATTTCCATATCATATGTGTATTGATTATAGAACTTAGAGCTTTCCCTCTCCTGACAAATTTATACATAATTTTGGATAAATTGATACTCAGTGTCAACATTATTAACATTGTCTTTACTACTGTTTCGGGGGGCACACTAACACTCTTGGTACTCTTTATATATAGTATTCCAGAAAAGCTTACTAGTTTACTAATTCTACGCTGTTCACACTGAAAAGCCTCCTTTCAGCTGCTTTCTAAAACCAAGTGGCTATGGATATATACAAAATACAGAGACTACTTTTTTTACAACTGCTCTTAATACTCACCTTATAATCAGGTCGAATATTTGCAAAATATATAAAAGAATCAACAGTCAGTGCAATTTTCAGTCCGCCTCCTTCCCAAGATAGTGCAGACATATGCTTTCCAGGAACCTTCAAAGTACCCAGATGCTGAAAAAAATAATTATATTTAACCTAAAGTATCACAATTAAATAAAATACCACCTATCACTTCACAGAGATCAAAAGCGGTACAAAAATTATTTTATGAAAGGTTGTTACATACTTCAAATCATTTTCCTTCCATTTTTATAATGAAAAACAAATGTATGATAGGAGAAATTAACAAACTATAGCCAAAAAATTCAGTATCAAATTTCATCGAATCTAAGATGCCAGAGATTTAAATATGCATCTTTATTTTTATGTCCAACTTAGGAAAGAAAAACACACTGCTGCCAGTTAAAATAGGACAACTTTGATTTTAAGATGCATCCCAATTTAGGGTTGGAAAGAATTGTGCTTCTTAGATGCAATGAAATATTGGAGTAGTAAACTGAGTCCTTAAGTCCTGCCTCTTATTCAGCCTCCACCCACCCTCAACAGCCAACCAGATGCCCAGCCTTTTGCTTTTCACTGCTTTCCTTCATCGCGACGGCCTTCTTTCTTGAGTGAACTATCTAGTAGCTTCCTAACTACAATTTACCTTTTGTCTCTTCTTTCATTCCCACCCTTCCAATTCAATCCCTGCTACCATGACTATCATTCTGGAACACTAATACAATCACATCCTAGTCTGCTTTTAAAAATGTTTAATACTTTTTCAAAATCAGTAGCTACCCCCATCACACTCTGGAATAGTATACAATGCCTTTCCCCCATTTGCCCAAAACTCCATGGCTCAATACCCTACGAGTTAACCATAGTTACCGTGTTCTCCTCATGAGGGAACTATTCTGCCTCCATTCCTTTGGCCCATATAATCTCTCTTTTGCCTGAAATCCTTTCCCCCAAGACTCCCCGCTCCAACTATTCCTTGTCCTCCTGGAGTGCTCTTATTCACCCTTTAAGATACATCTTAAATATTACTTCCTGCCTTCTTGCCTCCCTCTGTGGTTCCAGAGAATTTAGACAGTGAGCTACTTGGCAGCACTAACTTGCTCATATTCACTTTTATTTCCCTATCCCTTAATAGATTCTTTGGTAAACAAGTGCAAAAAAATAAAAAAATCTATCAAGCAAATAAATGTATAATATAATCAAATGAATTTCTTTGTATATTGACAGTATATTTAAAGGTTAAATTAGCAAATGAATACAAAGGTCTTTTTAATGTAGCCATAGAAAGAAAACATTTTTAATCTATGTGTATTTCACAAAACAGTATACTCCCCAGAATTTTCATAAATTATACTGGTATCCCTCATTCTTCAGCAGATATGCTCTAAAATCAAATTTAATATATTAAACTCCATTTTGCCATGGCATCCCATGGGTGGGGGGGCGGGTAGTTTTTTAACCTAGGAGGATGCACTCTGTCCGTCCTGCTGCCTGTATGAAGCCGGAGGAAACAAACAGGCTCTCACAACATGACTCTCGGTACTGACACCCACACTGTCAGAAGAAGACTGCCATCTCATTCTGCCGACATGGCAGGGGGTGGCGGCAGCAAGGAGGAACCGCTGACTTTTAGGAGCACTCCCGGAGCAGTGCGGCAGGCACTCTCCCACTGCTACCTCCTTTAATGTTTACAGTAGAGTCTTGAGGAAATAAGTTAGCTGAGTCTTAGAGGTTAAGTAACTTCTCTGAGTGTAACAGCCCTGTAGAAACAGAGTTCAAAGCCAAAGCCAGGCCAGACGACAAACCCCACGCTCTGTCATCCCCTCCCATAGCTAAGACCACACTGAAAAGACCAGAAGATCCTAGCCCTCAGAATCAAACGTGAACTCTTCCCCGAGGTTTTCCTTAAGTTGACATCTCCAGCTAAGTTCCTTCCAAGTTCTTCCCAATAACACAGATCCAAAAATAAATACCTCATATATTCACTTATTCAGAAAATATTAAGTGACCAAATACCCCGAGGACTAGGCTAGGTATTTTTTATTACAACTATACCAAAAGCCACTTACAGTTTTCAATTTAACACATAACACAGTGATTTGCAAGATAAAGCATATGGGCCTTTGAATGCATGTTACCTAGAGAAGACTGAACTAACAACAATAAGCTGATTAATACAGTGATAAATAAGCCAATGGCAACAGATAGAAATAACCAACAAAGAATGTGAATTTAAAACAAGGCTATAAATAATGAGATAACTAGAATTCAGATTTTTAATTATTTAGGAACCTTGAGAATTGCGCTTTTGTTTTTTCTTAGCTTTTAGCATCTACCAGAAATATTATTAGCTGATAATGAACAGAGACCACCTACACGCTAGAGAACATTCTACTAGGTAACTTTCAGCATCATCTGACACCACTGTTTACCCTGACAGAAATTATTAAAATACAGAAAAAAAAAAATACTAACATAGTAAAAACAACTGGTACAGACTTTGGTATAGCCAAAAATAGAAATTACTGAAGTTTGTGGTGAATTTATAAAAACCAACAGGATAACCAAAAGAAACTGAATATAGTCTACGGCTAGAAAATAAAATAGGTAAAAACTTATTAATATTAGTTACTAAGTTCTCACTTTCTAAATAATTTAAAATGTATAACATATTAATTCTCCTATTTGATATTTACTACTGCTTTAAGAAAACTCTTAAATCCTGAAAGATGATGCCTGTCTCTTATACACATCTATATTCTCAATAACTATTCCCCAGTGATTTCTTACATGAAACATCTGGTTTTCTAAATGTAAAGATTATAAAATAAATTCCATGATAAAATGAAGGCTTATAATATGAGGATATTAATCAAAGAAATACACCTGATAGTTGATCATTTTTATTTAAAATGTCCCTTTCAAAAAAAAGTGACAAGTGTATACCCCTTCCTCCATTCTTTTTTCCCCTACCTTATTCACTGCATATTTAAATGGAAAGAAAGAAAGAGAAAATCTTTAATGAGACATTTACCTCACCAAATGGAGTATAAAACTGCACAGTGTTTACATCTTTATCCTGAGTGATGACCTTCTGGGAGCCTGCCACTGCTAAGACGCTGCCAGTATGGTTCCACTGGATACTTACTACATACATGCCAGTATCAATTAAAACAGGATCTAGTCCAAAAAAAAAAAGGAATTATGGTAAAATATTTAGCCGAGAGAACTTTTTATAATCTTATGAACAATTTTTTAAATATTTTTTAATTCTCCACATTTAAAAAAAGAAAAATTACGTACTTTGGTCATTCTCATGTCTCATTATTTGGCATCTCCCATTGTCAAAACAGATGGCAAGACAGGGGCAATCTGGCTCCACGTAACCCTCTGCGCCGTGGTACCAGTGAATTCCAGCAATGCTGACTGCTCCAGTGACATTCACTAAACAATTCAGCTTCATTTTCACCTAAATAAAATCAGTGAGCTAGTATTTTATATTTGAAAACAGTAGTATGATCAGTGTGAATAGAGATAGAAGGAACACTGAAATGTGAAAATCTGGTTTTGAATGCAAGCTCCATCACTTACTGATTCACCAACCATGGGCAAATCACTTCACCTGAGTTTTAGTTTTCCCAATTTGTAAAATGAGGATTAAAAAAAAAAAGTTAAAAAAAGTTCATAGAGTTTTTTGAGACTCAAATGATCAAAGGTATACAAAAGTGCTTTGAAAATAGCAAAGTGTCAAATAGCAAATAGCAATATGTAGATATTGGTTATTATGACTTCCACTGAGTGGATTCATGTGATGTCTTGACATTGACTGAAAACAAATCACCCCATTAGTAAGGTCAGAGATCTGCCATAGCTAGATCTCACAAAGCCAGAGCTTTCCTTGAGATTCTATCCTAGCCTATTCTATTTTGCTTTCTTTCCAGGACCTGATTTTTGTCCCTTACTGTATAAGCCTGCCATCCTTTTCACAAGCTTTAATACCTTGCTACAAAAAATATCTTTGGTATCTCATGTAACCTTTGGCTTTCGATACTAGAAGACACAAAGGTTAACTTCACATTATCCTACCCATCATTCCTCAGTTTCAACACACTGCAATTTTGTCCTTTCCAGCTGCCAGAAAATCAGAACTAAAAGCACTAATTTACCTTGAAGCAACACAGAATGTTTTCTTAATAAAACAAATTCAGGAAAAACAAAAAAAAAACCTGCATTAAAGACTATCTTGATTACACAAATTATCATAATAAATAAATGTGTGTATACTTATTAAAACGATATAGAAAATAAGCATACAAAGTTGTAAAAATGAAAGTATATATACGCATACCATAAAATTCCCTTGATTATCATAAATGTGTATCTCTCCATTAGCCATTCCAAAAAGTAAGGCTTTACTATCTGCAGACCATGCTACATGGCATAACTGCACACCCTTCAGGTCTTTTCCCCAAATGCGATTCCCTAAAACAAACATAAAACATAATTATTTCATTAAAATTTCAAGGTCACGATTCTCTAACAACTGCTCTAGAAATCTTTGTTTCCCTAAAGGGCTCTCACATTCTTCACAGCATTCAGTTGTTTAATTTATTCAGTCATTAGATCCTTACTGAGCACCTACTATGTGCCAAACACCCTACTAAGCATTTGAAATAACAGCTGTTTCCAACTCTCTCCCTCCTCTTCTAAATTCTGACTCAGGACCTTACTCCCAATTAGCAGAAGAATTCACCTTTTACTTTGGAAAAAAAATAAAAGCTTTCAAAAAAAAAACACATTCCTACTTTCAAACATTCAGAACACCAGTGAATCCACACTTATTCTCTCTGCTTTGCCTCCTAATACAAAGGAAGAGGTATGTCCCCAGCAGGACACCAATCTAAAGTGAATCCCTCCACCTATGCTCTGATCCAGTCCCTCTGCCTGCCAATGCAGTAGACACAGGTTCAGTCCCTGAGTCAGGAAGACCCCCTGGAGAAGGAAATGGCACCCCACTCCAATATTCTTGCCTGGGAAATCCCATGGACAAAGGAGCCTGGGGAGCTACAGTCCATGGGGTCACAAAAGAGTCAGACACTACTTACTGAGTAAACAGTAAAACTTAAAATAAGTGATTCTTAAATGTCATCAAATTGTACAGCAACTATTTTCTCTTTTCATATTTATTATTCTGTCAGAATGCTAACATATGATAACCTCTAAATATTAAAACTTCAGCTAAATCTTGACCTTAGCTCTGGGTGCAAAATGCATTACCATCCACTGAACCAACTATCACAGCCCCATCCTCGTATACAATGCAGATCTTCTGTCCATCAGCATTCCAGCTCATGCTTCGAACCACTGACTTATTTCTGTTGTTGATCATCTCCTCATACCAAGAGCCTGTATTCACAAAGGAAAACAAATGGCAAGTCAAAACTTTCACATCTGAAAAATGGTAATTCAGAGTTGGAAACTTTCCATAAAATAGACAATGGGACAAATAACTGCAAAGTTTTCCACAACCTAAGACATTAAACTACTAAATCTTCAAATCCAACAGAACGAGATGAAAAAAATAACTCATGCCTTTACTAATAATTGCTTCAAAGATTATCACAGAAAACACAATAAATGCCTATTCTTTTTCTCTTTTTTTCTATCAATTAAAAAATAAAACTTCATTTGCTTCCAAAGGGCCAAAATGAGTGATTTTTCTCAAAGAATGATTTTTCCCACTTGAGTGCATCTCAGATAATAAGCAAGGAAAAAAACAGAATAACCACAATTACTGCATAAGTATACCCAAACTCTCCAATGATTAATTGTAGGCATGTTAAATGTAAGCATATTATGTAAAAACTAGAAGACTGAAAAAAATTTTAAGTTCATATCACATCAGTGATATCACATCACCTAGAGCCAGACATCTTGGAATGTGAAGTCAAGTGGGCCTTAGAAAGCATCACTACGAACAAAGCTAGTGGAGGTGATGGAATTCCAGTTGAGCTGTTTCAAATCCTGAAGATGATGCTGTGAAAGTGCTGCACTCAATCTGCCAGCAAATTTGGAAAACTCAGCAGTGGCCACAGGACTGGAAAAGGTCAGTTTTCATTCCAATCCCAAAGAAAGGCAATGCCAAAGAATGCTCCAACTACCGCACAATTGCACTCATCTCACATGCTAGTAAAGTAATGCTCAAAATCCTCCAAGCCAGGCTTCAGCAATACGTGAACCGTGAACTCCCTGATGTTCAAGCTGGCTTTAGAAAAGGCAGAGGAACCAGAGATCAAATTGCCAACATCCGCTGGATCATGGAAAAAGCAAGAGAGTTCCAGAAAAACATCTACTTCTGCTTTATTGACTATGCCAAAGCCTTTGACTGTGTGGATCACAATAAACTGTGGAAAATTCTGAAAGAGATGGGAATACCAGACCACCTAACCTGCCTCTTGAGAAATCTGTATGCAGGTCAGGAAGC
>SJYT01050766.1:8444-20022 GCA_006410635.1 Cephalophus harveyi | reverse complement strand
AGTAAACGAAGATCATGGCATCTGGTCCCATCACTTCATGGGAAATAGATGGGGAAACAGTGGAAACAGTGTCAGACTTTATTTTTTGGGGCTCCAAAATCACTGCAGATGGTGACTGCAGCCATGAAATTAAAAGACGCTTACTCCTTGGAAGAAAAGTTATGACCAACCTAGATAGTGTATTCAAAAGCAGAGACATTACTTTGTCGACTAAAGTCCGTCTAGTCAAGGCTATGGTTTTTCCTGTGGTCATGTATGGATGTGAGAGTTGGACTGTGAAGAAGGCTGAGTACCGAAGAATTGATGCTTTTGAACTGTGGTGTTGGAGGAGACTCTTGAGAATTCCTTGGACTGCAAGGAGATCCAACCAGTCCATTCTGAAGGAGATAAACCCTGGGATTTCTTTGGAAGAAATGATGCTAAAGCTGAAACTCCAGTACTTTGGCCACCTCACGTGAAGTGTTGACTCATTGGAGAAGACTCTGATGCTGGGAGGGATTGGGGGCAGGAGGAGAAGGGGACGACCGAGGATGAGATGGCTGGATGGCATCACGGACTCGACGGACATGAGTCTGAGTGACCTCCGGGAGATGGTGATGGACAGGGAGGCCTGGCGTGCTACGATTCATGGGGTCGCAAAGAGCTGGACACAACTGAGCAACTGAACTGAACTGAACTGAACTCCTACAGCTGGTTAAAAAGGGTCTGTTTCAAAGATGTTATTTCTCCGTTCCACTACTGTGATCCAAACTCCAATCTGTGGAAGATTAAATAAGCTGTCTTAATATACCTTTATATAACATCCAAACAATGATAAGCCCATTTTGGTCACTGGTAGTCAACTTCTGATATTGTTCATTCCATGTTACAATTTGAACAGAACCTAAAAATTTATAAAAACAGTTTAGAAACTAAAAAAAACAAAAAGAAGCTACGATTAATTTCAAATTTATATTTTTATAATAAATGCTGAGAGCATGTTAAAATCAGTACCGCTTCTGGGCAATTAACCAGTCTAAAATTACCCAAAAATGTTCATAGAACACAGTTACTATTACACTTGTTTCTACAACAATGCCTAATACTAATTTTCATGTTGATTCCTATTTTATGCCAGCTAAACGACCAATTAGGATAAGCTCTAAGAGCTGCCATAGATCTGATGACAGATACAAATGTAAGTAAGATTTACCCAATTTGCCTGACTCCCAAGGACTATGACGCCCAAAGGACATCATGCTAAGTAGTTTTTTTTCTTTTGAGGGGGAGGTATTTGTCAAAGCAATGTCTCTGAATCTCTCCCCCTGCACCACACCTTGTTTTCTATTCTATTAGTAACACACTCTTAAGCATATCTTAAACCTCTGGGTTATATGAACAAATGTGTTTTTTCAGTTTTTTAATCCATGAATACTTTATTGTATATTTCCTAAGAACAAGGGCATTCTCTTTCAAAACCGTTTTACAAATTAGAAATTTTAACACATACACTATTATCTCCAACCCACGGTCCACATTTAAGTTTTATCAAATGTCCAAATAATGTCCATGATAGATAGCTGTTTTTCTCATTTCAAGATCCAGTCTAGCATCATCCAGTACATTCAGGTGTCATGTCTCTGCAGTCTACATTAATCTGGGACCATAAAACAGACTCTTAAAAAGGAGGATATCCTATCCATAGACAGATAGTATTTTTAATATATAAAATAATAGCTACTTTTTTCATACCTATTGAAGATGCTATTTAATCACGTGAAAGTTGTTAAATGACTCTAGGCCATGGCTAAACAGAAATGATTATTTTAAATAAGACCATTGTTTAAAACGATGACATTTTTGCATAATTATGGCTAAACAGAAGTGATTACTTTAAATAAGACCATCATTTAAACAATGACATTTTTGCATTAAGGAAGTAATTTCTTGGAGAAGGGCACGGCAACCCACTACAGTATTCTTGCCTGGAGAATCCCATGGACAGAGCAGCCTGGTGGGCTACAGTCCTGGGGTTGCAAAGAGTCAGACATGACTGAAGCAACTTAGCACACACACACAAATCATTTCTAAGGCTTCCCCGATGGATCAGCGGGTAAAGAAACAACCTGCAATGTGGACTGGACCCCTTGGCTCCAGGAGACTCTGGTTGGATCCCAAGGTCGGGAAGATTCCCTGGTGAAGAAAATGGCACCACTCTAGTATTCCTGCCTAAAAAACTGCATGGACAGAGGAACCTGACAGGCTCCAATCCGTGGGGCCACAAAGAGTCAGACATGGCTGAGCGACTAAGCATACACACACAAGTGGTTCTAAATATCTAAAAATACTATTCAAATATGATTTAAAAATTTACATGACTCACCACTATGACCTTCGAGAGCCTGATTCATAGAAAGGTTACTAGGGGCTGCAAGACCCCTCAATTTGGTATCATCTGAAAAAACAAAAACAAAACATTCTATGGCAATATATAAAAGTGACAGATTATAAGATTTTGTTATTTCTTGCTTTTTTTCCTATTCCTAAATAATATTAGAATAATTTTTTAAAGAATGCCTTATTCTGACCTATTTTTCTCATGGTAGAAATATGGACAAACACGTACCCCCTTGCAAGATATTATTCTGGTGAAATAAAGCAAAATGTATAAAAGAAAACTTTATTTAGCATATTAAATATAATTAGTAATTATTATTGCTACTTATTCCTTCCCAAAAGACAACAAAAAAGAAGTATTTATGATTTTAGATTGAAAACTCTAAAGCAAAAGTAAGATCAAAAAGCAAAGATTTGGGAAACCAGTTTTTATTAGATTTTGCAGAATCTTATATTCATTCATTCATTCAACAAACATTCATTGAATGTCTATACTCTGCTACGCACTGTGGAAGGTTCTGAATACAAAATGATGAAAAAAAGGTCTTTCCCCCTAGAAAGCGTATAGTCTACTGAGGGGAACAGATATTAAATAGACACTCACACACCCACATAAATACATATGCATATATATAAAATTGGGCTTCCTTTGTAGCTCAGTTGGTGAAGAATCTACCTACAATGCAGGAGACTGGGGTTCGATTCCTGGGTCAGGAAGATCCTTTGGAGAAGGAAATGGCAACCCACTTCTGTATTCTAGCCTTCCGTATTCTAGCCATGGACAGAGGAGCTGGCAAGCTATAGTCTATGGGTTTGCAAGAGTCAGACATGACTTAGCAACTAAACCACCACCATATATAAAATTATAAACTGGGAAAAGTAAAAGCATAATAAGAGACAGGAAACAGACGGGGAGTTCATTTAGATTTGAGGGAGGGAGAACCAGGGAAGGAGCTCTGATTAAATGGTATCTAAGCTGAGACCAAGGGATAAACTGGAAAAAGCCGAGCCAGTTACGGAAAGGGGGAAAGTATTTCAGGCTAGGATGCAGCAAATGCAATAGCCCCTGGGTGGAATTTTAGAGCCTTTAGCAAACTGAAAGAAGGTCTATATGGTTAATAAGTGGAGAATGGCATAAGATGAAGCAGAAGTGATAGGCACAGGAAAAAATTTGTAGTCTTTGCAAGAAGCAATGAAAAGTTTCTATGTTATCCAAAGTGCAATGTAAGCCTTTAAAGGCTGTTTATTATTT
This sequence comes from Cephalophus harveyi, assembly GCA_006410635.1. NCBI lineage: Eukaryota > Metazoa > Chordata > Mammalia > Artiodactyla > Bovidae > Cephalophus > Cephalophus harveyi. The sequence goes on along the minus strand of SJYT01050766.1, from coordinate 16,394 downwards.
GAAGTGACTTTTTCTTTTGGATTACTAATCATACTACAGAGAAGAATATAGTAATATAAAATGTCTTCTCAGTAAATGAATCTTCACTTAGAAAATCTGACGCATGTGTGTGTGTGTCTGTGTGTGTGTCTGTATGTGTGTGTTAGTTGCTTAGTCATGTCAGACTCTTTGCAACCGCATAGGCTGTAGTCCACCAGGCCCTTCCGTCCATAGCATTCTCCAGGCAAGAACGCTGGAGTGAGTTGCCATTTCCTCCTCCAAAAGAACTATACAAAGAAAGAAAGTGAAGTCGCTCAGTCGTGTCTGACTCTTGGCAACCCCATGGACTGCAGTCAACCAGGCTCCTCCATCCATGGAATCTTCCAGGCAAGAGTACTGCAGTGGGTTGCCATTTCTTTCTCCCAGAAAATCTGATAGTCACATGTAAAATACACCATTTGAAACATTCATTTAAAAATACTAATTTATGAAAATCTTAACAATTTGTGAGAGTGGGAATTTTTATAAGTTAATGCTGAAGAAAACTCTCCTTTCAGATAACATGTATCTTAAAATTACTATGAAACATATTCTTTATTCTGAAAACAATCTCAGAGGAAAAAAAAAATCTGAGTTCCTCTAAAACCATTGGTTCTAACTATCCAGTTACTGTCTTGGTAATATGAACAAGAATACACATATATAACATCACAATCATTTCTCAAACAATTAGGATAGAATAAATGTTGTTGACATACACATTAGATTGAACCTTGTTTTTTTAACAGTGGGTTCTCTTACTCATTGAATCGCTTTAAAAATGTACCTATACACTTAAGCCTTATTCCAGTTCTAAAAAACATTTCATAAAAACATATTTCTTAACTTATAGCACTGAAAATCCATTCTAATGCCTATAGTCATGGTGACTATAATCAAGTAAAATTAGTGATATGTGATTCTAAGTGTTTGCAGGACCCAACACATTTGAAAGGTTGATGAAGCAGTTCCATCCTTCCATTGGCTTACATGGTCTAAATTCAAAATTCTGCATCACACGCATGTTTTCTATTTTTGGGATTCCGAGAAGGAGCTGCTATAGGCTCTACAGACTCCCGGGCAGGATCACTCAGCTGCCTGGCTTCTCTGCACAACCGGCTACAAGCGACTACGCACACATCCATGGGTACCGCTATGGGCCCCTGACCTGCTGTTTCTGGAGCCTGGGTTCGCAGCACATTCTTTAAGTATGGAGTTGGTCTGGATTATGAACATCCCTAGAACAAAGGCAGGAAGCTTCGAGTGCCAATCTCACTGCATGGGCACGTCAGAAAGCTGACACTCCCACTGCCTGCAGTTCCTGGAGGGCTGTGCAGATGGCTACACAGGTGCTTTGGATGGTCTCGGAACACTTCTCTGACTCAAATGCCTGCGTTCCGGCAATATTTCCTCTCATGACGATGAGTAGACTACGCCGTCTGCAGCAGTGGCAGGAAAAGCAAGAGATGCCATCTCCAGCCAGGGCCCTTCTCCTCAAATTCCACCACAAGCAACTCTGGCCCAGGCTGGCATCCCTTTAAAGATTGTTAGAAAGGAAATGGCATGACCTCGTTCTTTTTGGTTTTGTTTTTTGTTTTAAGATCACTCAAGAAAGAGGCAAGAAACCATGAAGCTGATTCTCAACCAGTTGAGGTGAGAGATGATAGTGGACGGGACTAGAGAGGCGGAAGGGGACAAAGGGAAAGGATGGATTCCATAATCTGGAGACAGAAGCATAGGGTTGTTGATGAAGGTGATCTTAAGANTTTTTTGTTTTAAGATCACTCAAGAAAGAGGCAAGAAACCATGAAGCTGATTCTCAACCAGTTGAGGTGAGAGATGATAGTGGACGGGACTAGAGAGGCGGAAGGGGACAAAGGGAAAGGATGGATTCCATAATCTGGAGACAGAAGCATAGGGTTGTTGATGAAGGTGATCTTAAGAGGGGAAGAAGTGGGCTTCTAGCTTGAGCAAATGGGTGAAATTTAAGATATTTACTGAAGTGGAGACAAGTGAGAAAAGACATATGGGAGAAGGTCAAGAGTTCAGTATGAGATACCTGTGAAAGATTCTTGAGATGTCCAAGTCTGATAAATCAGGACTGGGCTGGAGAGATATATTTAGGAATCGTCATTCCACAAAGGGCATTTAAAGCCATGGGAATGAAAGAATAAATCTAAAGAGAATGTGAAATGAAAAGAGCCCAGAAGCAAGTTCTCAGGAATTCCAACAGTTAGAGGAGAATCTGGTAAAAGAGACTGAGAACTTAAAAGCAAATAAAGGAGGGGATAGCAATATGTATAAATATAACAATAACTTAAAACGTTGCAATTCTCTGTCTTGAAAAAATAACAGTTCAAGAACCAATCAAATGTGCATAAGGACCAAAAAACAAAAAGCTGCCCATTAGATTTGTAACATGAAAGTGGTTGGCAAGGGAGAGAAAAGAGGGAGAAAGCAGACTGATACTCAAAGGAGAGAGACTAAAAAAGGAATAAAGGCCCTGAGAAGGTGAGAGGAGGTGGGCTCCAGCAAAACCTGTGCAAGGTGGCCGGTGAGAGAACACTACCCACCTCCCCATCTTAACCTGAGGTAAAAAGCTGGGGACAAACACTGACTCTATCGGTTCTAATAGTCCCTCTCCTTCTAAAGCAAGAGAGTGAAAACTGGGAATACCACTACGGGGAATGCAAAGCAATGCAAGCCTTCTAGAAGGTAAACTGGCTAAACATATGAAGGACCTTTATAAATCTACATGACCTTTGATCCAGTAAATTCCACCTCTAGAACTGTATACTAGAAAGTAATTAAAGGTTCATGAAAAGAAACATCTTTAGCGAATATCTTTAGATATGAAGATATTGTCGGAAACAACTTATGTGGATACATCTAAATATCCAACACTAGAACTGGATATATATAAATCACTACATCAACAAAATGGAATACTAAACTGCCATTAAAATAATGCTATAGTAGGTATTTAGCTGATGTAGAGGACTGTTATACTATATGGAAGAATGATAACAATTTAGCTATTCTGTAGCCAGCCACCAAAATGGCGCTTACAAAGCCACATCTTTAGCATATCACAGTACTTCAAATGTACTCAGCAATCAATATCTGGTGATGAATACTGGAGTAATATTAACTTTATTACTATCATATTTAATAATAATAGTTGTGATACAACAGACTGACCTTTTAAGACTCATCCAGCCATATTTCTCATATTTCTCTCTTTCAACATGATTTACACTCATTATTAAACTTTAAAACAAATAATTAACTCCATATTCCAAGCCATTCAAGAATCTATTTTTCATCTTGCTCACAAATTTCAAAGAATATTCTAACCACATTTCATCAGAAGTGTATAAAAGGAAGTCATTTTTTCTTGACAAGCCTTCAATATTAAGCATAATAAATCTATTTATTAATGTAACTAAAACTTCCTACATATTTTAGGCAAAATAAAAATATGTATATGTACATGCACATATGTGCATATACTTATAAGTATTTGAGAAATATAACAGAGACAAAAGTTATTTTCCTTTAAGACAGTTAAGAAAGCTAAAGCATTGAGAGATTACATTACTAAGCAACAGAAGACAAACTCAAATTGGTACATAAGTCTCTACCTTCCAAATCTGCTTTTATTTCATATAATTAATCTAGCGCATCAAAACAACTATTCTCTCTTTGTTTAGGCCGTCCATGAGCCCTCCATGTAGTGGTTAAAAATGAGGCTTGAAACTGAGACAAACTAAGTTTTGACGGAAGAAATTTTCACAAATTGCAGTATGGGAAAGTCAAGATGGTTTATATATTAACTTAAACTTCATGCTAACTTGAACAGTCTGTTTCTTAGGCTATCAAACATATCTTGTATATCTGCTTTAACCATCAAAGAAAAGTGTGCATTGTCCAGAAGTAAAGAATGTCCATTCTAAAGACAGAGATCCATGTTGCCCTTCCTGGGACATCAATGCTAGTACTCCTTCAATAATGAGGCTCCCTTCCCAGAAGCCAAAGCCACACTGACTCACTGCATAGGAAGCAAATAAATTCCTCAAAAGAATGCACCCTCCCTGTTGTGTTTGATACTCCTTGTTCGGACAGGAGATAAAACCACGCTAAAAATCATCTTCTTTGGAATAGTTTCTCAGAATCATCTGAGAGGCTGCCTCCCCGGCTACAGTTCTCCATTTGGGTGAAATAAAATTCTTTTCTATTCCTTTTATTGAAATCTCAGCTGTGTCGCTTATTTCCCATGTGACCTTGGGCAGGTTATTCATTGATCAGCACCTCAGTTGCCTCACCTGAAATATCAACCTCTCAAGATTACTGTGAGGTCAAATTAGATGGTGAAGGTTAAACATCCCAGACATAGAAAGTGCTCAATAATATTTACAACTATCACTTCAAAGCTGTAAAACAGTGTTACTCAAAGTGTGGTCTGAGAACCAGCAACACCAGTATCACTACAAATGCAAATTCTCAGACCCCATTTCAGTTCTACTCTGGGGCTAAGTCCAGAAATCCATTTTAACAACCTCTGCAGATGATTCCTATACCTGATAAAGCTTGGGAAGCAATGCTGGTAAGAAATCCAAAATGTAACTTAGTTCAAACCCTCATTTTACAAAAGACTGGACTAAAATCAAAGATATTCAAAAACTTGCTGAAATATATTCAGAAGTCTTTTGGCAGAGCCAAGGTTCCAATTCAATCTCCTTATCCAGATCTCCTATATAGATCGGGGATTGTCTAGCTCTCCAACCTAGAGCAACACTAGATAATAAAGAAATGTGAAACTGTGTGCTATGATTCCACAGAACTAGAAAAAGAGAAATCAAGCTGTAAAACACAAGAGACTTAATTAAACATTTTTTTTAAACCCCATGTTCTGTTTTTGAGAACTAAGTGCATAATTATTAACATATCTGAAAAGCAGAAAGAACAACACAGGCCTGTAAATAAGCTGCCAAAATGTGAGATTTGTGTGACCTTACTGAAAAGGTGATTCACATCATTTTTATTAGACTCCTAATAATACAGCACAATCAACAACATAGCACAAGACAATATAATGAATTATTCTTCATTCTTCATTCATTTTCATTTGCCAGCTATAACTTCAGCAAAAGCTACCTGAGGTTTACATTCGATATTTTCTGAACTTCCTTACAAAAATATTCTAGAACACCCCAAAATGTTGGGGTTTTTTTTTCCTTTTGGAAGAATTACAATTGCATACTGACAAATACTATAAGCAAATCTCTCTGAACAAATTATTTTCCCTTATGTTCAAACATCTGGGCTTGCATTCATTTACCTGTCTGTGTCTCCAATTTCAAAACTTTCAGTAATCCATCGTCACCACCACATGCTATGAATCCTTGTTCCTTGTTCCAAGATACACATTTCAGTTTCACGTCATTGGGCATGGCAACCTGAAAAGCAACCACAGCCACTCACAACTTTTCACGAAGGGGTTGGTAGTGAGTCTACGGGAGACGAAGGCTGCAGAAGAAACGGTCTTGCAGAAATGTGAACCGTTATGAAAATAAGCATAATTCCTTGAACTGCCCGGAGCCCATTTGGGAAAGAGACAAAGAACTGCCCACAGAAGAAGGGCAGTGACTGCAAAAAAAAAAAAAACAATGAGGGTGACCTGATGAATTTTTAAAAGCCAGCGGAGGTAAAGGAGGTATAAATCTCTACCTCCAATCCTTATTCCCTTTCCACACACACTTTGGCTACATTTTTATTACTTTTCTCCTGCCCAGCGGCCCGTGACGATCCAACGAGTTTAAATCAGATTCTGATGAGCAACAGGTGAAGTAGAGAAAGATAGGGACGCACACAGTGATCTGCCCTGCGGGCCCCCCCCCCGCAAAGGACCTAACCAGGGACAGGAATGCGAAAGATCTTGCGAGAGAGCGGCTGGCTCCGCCAAGGACTGTGTGGGCTCAGGGACCAGCAAAGGGAAGTCCGAGGCTGGACCGCGCAGGAAGGTGAAAGAAGGGATGGCAAAGCCTGGATCACTACGCATAGCCTCTGGGGCAGAATGCCGGAATCGCCTGCAGGTTGAGAAACCGGAGGAGGAGCGAGGGCGAACCCTGGGAAACTCACTTTCTTGCTCAAGTAAAAGAACATCCTGGAAACCCCGAGAGGACGACCCCAGCAGTCAAAGCCCGCCACGGGAAACCTTCTAAGCTGCGGATCGCGAGTACCAGCGGCTCTGGGAAGCTCTCGTCGCCCTGGCAACCGCCGCCTCCCGGTCGCATCCGGGGCGCCGAAGAGACACTTCCGGCGTCGCCCTCGCCTCGCCGGGCGTAGTACGCCTGCGCGGACGTCGGGATTGCTGATAGAGCGGTTGTTGGGGGCCCAATGCGGGGTTGGACCTGGTGGATTAGCTTCTGGGCTTTCCTGCCCAGGGACCCCGCTGGCGCCGCGACTGTTAGTTCCCTGCCTCGTAGCCTCAAGTGTCCTTGGTCCGGACGGGTTCCGAGGACCGGCCTCAACCTCGGACGATCGCGGTGGAACTAGACTGAGGTTTCAGTACCAGCTCAGTAAGGGCGCCCGTTCAAATGAGGTCGTAAGGATGGGTTGTTGTGTAAGCCCCAAAGTCCCAACACTGTGAAAAGGAAAGTACTTTACAGGATTTGGTAGGCTGGCGCCCGTTGGTCAAACGAAGGTCAGTCAGTTCAGTTCAGTCGCTCAGTCGTGTCCAACTCATTGTGACCCCATGAATCGCAGCACGCCGGGCCACCGTGTCCATCACCATCTCCCGGAGTTCACTCAGCTCACATCCATCAAGTCGGTGATGCCATCCAGCCATCTCATCCTCTATTGTCCCCTTCTCCTCCTGCCCCCAATCCCTCCCAGCATCAGAGTCTTTTCCAATGAGTCAACTCTTCCCATGTGGTGGCCAAAGTACTGGAGTTTCAGCTTTAGCATCATTCCTTCCAAAGAACACCCAGGGCTGATCTCCTTCAGAATGGACTGGTTGGATCTCCTTGCAGTCCAAGGGACTCTCAAGAGTCTTCTCCAACACCACAGTTCAAATCATCAATTCTTTGGTGCTCAGCTTTCTTCACAGTCCAACTCTCACATCCATACGTGACCACAGGAAAAACCATAGCCTTGACTAGGCAGATCTTTGTTGGCAAAGTAATGTCTCTGCTTTTCAATATGCTATCTAGATTGGTTATCCCAACATTCCTGTGTGCTTCCAAGGCCATTTTTATATATCCTATGGTGTTCCTTTTGGCCAATTGTGCCTAGTCAAATGCACAAAACAGGTCTCCCTGAGAAATCCTTACTAAACTTAATATATTCAGGTAATACATATTTGTTTTCAAATGTATGTGTATCTTTTCAGCACCAGATTACATCCCTATATGTTTTCTGGCACCTGATCACAGGCTCCCTATACTGGACTCAGGAAACAAAAATCAGTTTTTTAAGCCGGGGAGATTCTAATCAACTGGTTAAGTTTAAGGCATGTTTAGTTGAAGCTACTGATGGTCACATCCTTAAAAATTTGTTTCTAAATACCTTTCCATAGTTCTTGTACATGAGCTCTCATTTATTCCCCCATAATACCATTTCTTTGTGATATATTAATATAACTGATTGTTTTCTCAAATAAGTTTGGAAGATAGCACTTGCTGTATGTCAGATCCTTTCAAAAATGTTGACAAATAACATTATATGTTTCATATAATATTAATTGCTTGTGATGTGTTCATTTTTCATTTCTTCCCTTGACAGTTTAGCTTTTTGTTTTTTTGTTTCTGGATTTCTTTTCAGGTCTTTATTTTAATGTACCCTCATCATTATTTAATCTGAATTTATGTAATTCTGTTTTATTCCCTCTCCCATAATATTCTTGATCAAAACCTTTCTATTTAACCTGAA
>SJYT01050760.1:0-10479 GCA_006410635.1 Cephalophus harveyi | reverse complement strand
TTATTTGAGAGCCCCAAAAAATAAAATCTGGCACTCTTTCCACTGTTTCCCCATCTATTTGCCATGAAGTGATGGGACCAGATGCCATGATCTTAGTTTTCTGAATGTTGAGCCTCAAGCCAACTTTTTCACCCTCCTCTTTCACTTTCATCAAGAGGCTCTTTAGTTCTTCACTTTCTGCTATGAGGGTGGTGTCGTCTGCATATCTGAGGTTATTGATCTGATTCATTATAGATCATATAATGATCTATTGATTCATTAGAAAACTCTTACTACCATATTAAACACCTGCACATAAGTTTTTTTTCTCCCAGACCTATTAAGATATAATTGACTTTGAATATTATGCAAGTTTGAGATGTATAATGTGGTAATTTTATAAATGTATATGCTGTAAATGATACTACAAAAAGATTAGTTAACACCTCCATCACCTCACATACTTACAGTTATTTTTGTGGTGAGAGCTTTCATGAGCTATTCTTAGCAACCTTCAAATATCCAATTCATTTAACAATAGTTACATTACATATCCAGAAATTCTTCATCTTATGACTGGAGGTTTCTATCCATTAGCCAAACTTACTCATTCCTCCACTACCCAATCCCCTCCCTGGATAACCACCAATCTGACCCCTGTTTCCATGAGTTCAACTTTGTAGATTCTACATATAAAAGATAAGTATTTATCATTGTCTTTCTGACTTTTTTCATTTAGTATAATGACCTCAAGTTTCATGCATGTCGTTGCAGATGACAGATTTAATTCTTTTTAAGAGAATGAAAAAATTGGCTTAAAGCTCAACGTTCAAAAAACTAAGATCATGGCATCTGGTCCCATCACTTCATGGCAAATAGATGGGGAAACAGTGGAAACAGTGTCAGACTTTATTTTTTGGGGTTCCAAAATCACTACAGATGGTGACTGCAGCCATGAAATTAAAAGATGCTTAGTCCTTGGAAGGAAAGCTATGACCAACCTAGATAGCATATTAAAAACCAGAGACATTATTTGCCAACAAAGGTCCATCTAGTCAAGGCTATGGTTTTTCCAGTGGTCATGTATGGATGTGAGAGTTGGACTGTGAAGAAACTGAGTGCCAAAGAATTGATGCTTTTGAACTGCGGTGTTGGAGAAGACTCTTGAGAGTCTTGGACTGCAAGGAGCTCCAACCAGTCCATTCTGAAGGAGATCGGCCTGGGGATTTCTTTGGAAGGACTGATGCTAAAGCTGAAACTCCAATACTTTGGCCACCTCATGCGAAGAGTTCACTAATTGGAAAAGACTCTGATGCTGGGAAGGATTGGGGGCAGGAGGAGAAGGGGACTACAGAGGATGAGATGGCTGGATGGCATCACTGACTCGATGGACATGAGTTTGAGTAAACTCCAGGGGTTGGTGATGGACAGGGAGGCCTGGCATGCTGCGATTTGTGTGGTTGAAAAGAGTCAGACATGACTGAGTGACTGAACTGAACTGAACTGAAGCCTGGTAAAATCATTATTAATAATAAATAGTCCATTATGATGCATTCTAAATAGTCCACTATTCTACATTCTATCTATACCCCACGTCCAAGGTAAGACAAACCCAAGTAAGACGGTAGGCTTGAAGAGAGGGCATCAGAGGGCAGACAGACTGAAACACAATCACAGACAACTAGACAATCTGATTACATGGACCACAGCCTTGTCTAACTCAATGAAACTAAGCCATGAAGTATGGGACCACCCAAGATGGATGGGTCACGGTGGAGAGGTCTGACAGAATATGGTCCACTGGAGATGGGAATGGCAAACCACTTCAGTATTCTTGCCCTGAGAACCCCATGAACAGTATGAAAAGGCAAAAAGATAGGACACTGAAAGATGAACACCCAAGGTCGGTAGGTGCCCAATATGCTACTGGAGATAAGTGGAGAAATAACTCCAGAAAGAATGAAGGGATGGAGCCAAAGCAAAACAACACTCACTTGTGGATGGGACTGGTGATATATGCAAGGTCCAGTGTTGTAAAGAGCAATATTGCATAGGAACCTGGAATGTCAGGTCCATGAATCAAGGCAAATTGGAAGTGGTCAAACAAGAGATGGCAAGAGTCAACAATGACATTCTAGGAATCAGAGAACTAAAATGGACTGGAATAGGTGAATTTAACTCAGATGACCATTATAACTAATATTGTGGGCAGGAATCCCTTAGAAGAAATGGAGTAGCCATCATGGTCAACAAAAGAGTCTGAAATACAGTAATTGGATGCAATCTCAAAAACGATAGAATGATATTGCATAGGAACCTGGAATGTCAGGTCCATGAATCAAGGCAAATTGGAAGTGGTCAAACAAGAGATGGCAAGAGTCAACAATGACATTCTAGGAATCAGAGAACTAAAATGGACTGGAATAGGTGAATTTAACTCAGATGACCATTATAACTAATATTGTGGGCAGGAATCCCTTAGAAGAAATGGAGTAGCCATCATGGTCAACAAAAGAGTCTGAAATACAGTAATTGGATGCAATCTCAAAAACGATAGAATGATATCTGTTCGTTTCCAAGGCAAACCATTCAATATCACGGTAATCCAAGTCTATGCCCTGACCAGTAATGCTGAAGAAGCTGAAGTTGAATGGTTCTATGAAGACCTACAAGACCTTCTAGAACTAACACCCCAAAAAGATGTCCTTTTCATTATAGGGGACTGGAATGGAAAAGTAGGAAGTCAAACAACACCTGGAGTAACAGGCAAATTTGGCCTTGGAGTACAGAATGAAGCAGGACAAAGGCTAATTAGAGTTCTGACAAGAGAACACATTGGTCATAGCAAGCACCCTCTTCCAACAACACAAGAGAAGACTCTACACATGGACATCACCAGATGGTCAACACCGAAATCAGATTGATCATATTCTTTGGAGCCAAAGATGGAAGAGCTGTATACAGTCAGCAAGAACAAGACCAGGAGCTGACTATCGCTCAGATCATGAACTCCTTATTGCCAAATTCAGACTTAAATTGAAGAAAGTTGGGAAAACCACTAGACCATTCAGGTATGACCTAAATCAAATCCCTTTTGACTATACAGTGAAAGTGAGAAATAGATTTAAGGGACTAGATCTGACAGAGTGCCTGATGAACTATGGACAGCAGTTCGTGACCTTGTACAGGAGACAGGGATTAAGACCATCCCCAAGAAAAATAAATGAAAAAAGCAAAATGGCTGTCTGAGGGGGCCTTACAAGTAGCTGTGAAAGGAAGTGAAGTGAAAAGCAAAGGAGAAAAGTAAAGTTGTACCCATTTGAATGCAGAATTCCAAAGAATAGCAAGGAGATAAGAAAGCCTTCCTCAGTGATCAGTGCAAAGAAATAGAGGGAAACAATAGAATGGGAAAGACTAGAGATCTCTTCATGAAAATTAAAGATACCAAGGGAAAATTTCATGCAAAGATGGGCTCAATAAAGGACAGAAATGGTATGGACCTAAGAGAAGCAGAAGATATTAAAAAGAGGTGGCAAGAATACACAGAAGAACTGTACCAAAAAGATCTTCACAACTCAGATAATCACGATGGTGTGATCACTCACACTAACATAGAGCCAGACATCCTGGAATGTGACGTCAAGTGGACCTTAAGAAGCATCGCTATGAACAAAGCTAGTGGAGGTGATATAATTCCAGTTGAGCTATTTCAAATCCTGACAGATGATGCTGTGAAAGTTCTGTGCTCAATATGTCAGCAAATTTGGAAAACTCAGCATTGGCCACAGGACTGGAAAAGGTCAGTTTTCATTCCAATCCCAAACAAAGGCAATGCCAAAGAATGCTCAAACTACCGTACAGTTGCACTCATCACACACGCTAGTGAAGTAATGCTCAAAATTCTCCAAGCCAGGCTTTAGCAATACATGAACTGTGAACTTCCAGATGTTCAAGCTGGTTTTAGAAAAGGCAGAGGACCCTGAGATCAGATTGCCAACATCCACTGGATCATGGAAAAAGCAAGAAAGTTCCAGAAAAACTTTTTTTCTGCTTTGTTGACTATGCCAAAACCTTTGACTGTGTGGATCACAATAAACTGTGGAAAATTCTGAAAGAGATGAGAATACCAGACCACCTGACTTGCCTCTTGAGAAACCTGTATGCAGGTCATGAAGCAACAGTTAGAACTGGACATGGAACATCAGACTGGTTCCAAATAGGAAAAGGAGTAGGTCAAGGCTGTATATTGTCACCCTGCTTATTTAACTTATATGCATCGTGAGAAACGCCAGGCTGGAGGAAGCACAAGCTGGATCAAGATTGCCGGGAGAAATATCAATAACCTCAGATATGCAGATGACACTACCCTTATGGCAGAAAGTGAAGAAGAACTAAAGAGCCTCTTGATGGAAGTGAAAGAGGAGAGTGAAAAAGTTGGCTTAAAGGTCAACATTCAGAAAACTAAGATCATGGCATCCAGTCCCATCATTTCATGGGAAATAAATGGTAAACAGTGGAAACAGTGTCAGACTTTATTTTTTTGGGCTCCAAAATCGCTGCAGATGGTGATTGCAGCCATGAAATTAAAAGACACTTACTCCTTGGATGGGAAGTTATGATCAACCTAGACAGCATATTAAACAGCAGAGACGTTACTTTGCCAACAAAAGTCTGTCTAGTCAAAGCTATGGTTTTTCCAGTAGTCATGTATGGGTATGAGAGTTGGACTATAAAGAAAGCTGAGCGCTGAAGAATTAATGCCTTTGAACTGTGGTGTTGGAGAAGACTCTTGTGAGTCCCTTGGCCTGCAAGAAGATCCAACCAGTCCATCCTAAAGATCAGTCCTGGGTGTTCTTTGGAAGGACTGATGTTGAAGCTGAAACTCCACTACTTTGGCCAGCTGATATGAAGAGCTGACTCATTCAGAATGACCCTGATGCTGGGAAAGATTGAGGGCAGGAGGAGAAGGGGACGACAGAGAGTGAGATGGTTGGATGGTATCACCGATTCAGTGGACATGGGTTTGGATATACTCCGGCAGTTGGTGATGGACAGAGAGGCCTGGCATGCTGCAGTTCATGGGGTCCTAAAGAGTCAGACATGACTCAGTGAGTGAACTGAACTGAACTGAATATATGTGAATGAACATTTAGGTTGTTTTCATGTTTTGGCTATTATAAATAATGCTGCGGTGAACATGAGGTTGCATGGATCTCATCAGGATAGTGACTGTATTTCTTTCAAATATATTCCCAGACACGGAATTGCTGGATTGTATGTTAGTTTTCTTTGTTATTATTTAAAGAATCTCTGTACAGTTTTCCAGAGTGACTTTATCATTTTACTTTTCCAGTAGCAGTGTATATAAAGTTCCTTTTCTCTATATCCTGGTCACCACTTGCTATGTCTTATATTTTTGATAATAGCCATTTTAACAGATATAAGGTGATTTTATGATGTTTATTAATATTTACATTTCTATGATGATTAGTGATGTTGAATATATTTTCATGCATCTGTTTGCCATTTAAATATATTCTTTGGGAAAATATCTGTTCAAGTGCTTTGTCCATTTTTAAACTTGAATATTTGCAGGGTTTTTGTTTTTTACTGTTGAGTTATGTGAATTCCTCATGTATTTTTGATGTTACCCTCTTACTAGATATGTGGTTCGCAGACATTTTCTACCATTCCATAAATTGTCTTTTGATTTTGTTGAATGTTTCTTTTGCTATGTAGAAGCTTTTTACTTTGATGTTGTCCCACTTGTTTATTTTTGTTCTTGCTGCTTGTGTTTTGTGTCTTATCTAGAAAATTATGGCCAGAATCCATGTCAAGGAGCATTTCCCCTGTGTTTTCTTCAAAAGAGTTTCATGGTTCAAGTTTTATATTTAAATTATTACTCCATTTCAAGTTGATTTTTGTGAATGATGCAAGATAGGGGTCTAGTTCATTTTTTTGCATGTGATTCTAGTTTCCTCAGTACTGTTTATTAAATAGACTGACACTTCTCATTGAGTATTCTTCATACCCTTGTCAAATATTAGTTGATGATATATGCATGCATATATATATTTCTTAGCTCTAATATTGCTTTGTTCCAACTGATACAAAAGAAATACAAAGGACTATGAGACTAATCTGAATAATATACCAATAACTTGGACAACCTAGAAAAAATGAATAAATTCCTAGAAATGTATAAACTACCAAAGCTGAATAATGAAGAAAAGATAATCTGGACACCAATATTCAGTAAGGATATTTAATTGGTAATAAAAATGCTCCAAACAAGGAAAAATTTAGGACTACATGGTCTCACTGGTGAATTCTACCAAATATTTATAAAAGAATTAACTCTAATTCTTCAAAAATATTTCCAAAATTTTTGAGGAGAGAATACTCCCAGATTTATTTTATGAAGCCAGTATTACCCTGATACCAAATCCATATAAGGATACTATAAGAAAAAGAAACAGCAGACCAATATCCTTGACGAATATAGATGCAAACATTTAAAAAATATATTAGTAGACCAAATTCAAGAAATCATTAAAAGGTTTAAACACCATGGCCAAGTGGGATTTATTCCCAAAGATGGAAGAATAGTTTAACATGTGCAAATCAGTAAATGTAATATACCACATTAGGAGTACAAAAGACAAAAAAAAAATGTATGGTCATCTGAATAGATGCAAAAGAAAGCATATGATGAAATTCATGATACAAATTCACAACGAATTGTACATAGAAGGAATCCAAGTGAATATATAACTACTGAGATTTTGTGTGAATGTATAATATAGGGAGGGCTTCCCTGGTTACACATTAAGAGAAGAATCCACCTGCCAATGCAGGAAACATGGGTTCAGTCCCTGGGTTGAGAAGATCCCCTGGAGGAGGAAATGGCAACCCACTCCAGTATTCTTGCCTGGAAAATCCCATGGACAGAGGCAGGCTGCAGTCCATGAGGTGGCAAAAGAGTCAGGTATCACTTAGCCACTATTCAACAATAATATAGGAAATGTATGAATACTGTGTTATATGGCAAAAATTTTAAAAAGTAAATGCATAATAGGTTCACTCAAAATTTTAATTGTATATCGTCAGAATATATTTTATATTTCCAGTATTTTTGCTTATTCCTAGGCTAAAATAGCATTATGTAAGCAATGACATTTATTTAGATTTTGAAAATGCCTACAAATGAGCTCTTTTTTGGGGGGGGGATTAATGATTTTCACTTTATTTAAAGGATAGCATTGGAAATGTGAATAATTCTTTCCCTATTTTCATAGTCAGCACAACAAAGTGTCCAGGGGCAGCTACGTTTCAGTCAAAAATCTACCAGTCACTTCTGTTAGCCATTCTTAACAGGATTTTCATTATCCATTAACATGGTTATACATTATCATATGACACTGATGTGAATCTGGGGATAGAAAGAAGAGTAGTGATCCTCTTCTTTACAAGGAAATGTAAAGATAACTCTGGTAGTTACAGCATAATTCCTCTGAGAGCTCAATGGTAGTATGCCCATATTATTGTGACAGTCATTAGCACCCTTATAAGTGAGAAAAATATAGACAGAAGTTTTAAGTTAAAGGAATTAAAAACTTTGCTTTGTCAAAGAAATTAAGTATTTGCTAAAATCTTTAAAACTAATCATAATGACTTTTTTTTTTTGGAAGCATGTTCTATATACAATGAATAGTGCTTTAAAAAGTGTACATGCCTTAAATTTGTCAGGATGTGGCTTCACAGATTTCTTTCTCCCCCTTTAAAAAAAATTCTGAGAAACCTAATTGGTGGTCATTCAATTAATCAGACTTAACAGTGCACATATGCTAGCATCCATCTGCTGAAAGCTGTCATCAAGTGACATTGCCTTGTAACTGGATTTCAGAATTATTTGGCATGCCTGCAACATAGCCCACCTTCTGTTCCAGGCTGTAAAATAGACACTTAATTTTTTTCCTTTCTCTTGATGATAAGAATTTATATTACTTATGTACCAGAGACTTTTCATTTATTCAGATTCTTTGATCATTCACTGTTTGCTGGGATTAAAACATTCTCAGAAGACACAGGAGTTTCTGTGTTGATTTTCCACTTTTGTGACAATCATAGAATAAAAATGTACATGCTTTCCTCAACTCTCAGCCTTTGTGATTTGTGTTAGTGTTAGTAAATGATAAAGAATCAAGCAAGAAGATAAGGGTGAGTTTAACAAGATTTATTTCTAGATTCCTTTAATGCTATCTCTTTGCTAAGAGTCCATCACCAGTAAAAGGAGATTTTATTTCCTGCCTTTAGGTGTAAAATAAGGAACTTTTTCTGCACTTACTGCTTCTTAATAATAAGCAAAATAATTTTTATGACAAAAGGCATATTTTGGGATGATGTGTTCTGGTTCCTTTAAATCATTCTGTTTGAGACACTATATTAATCTTCAATAAATAATGTTACTTACATATATTGCTTGACCACTACAAGTAAATTCCACTTACCCAAGATTTTACCTCTCACTCACTATCTTGAAAACGTCAAAAAAGACACATAGCATAGTTAACAAGTAAAATAGTTCTGGTGATGTACCTGTCCCAAGGAAAATATAAGCAATATTTTTGGGTACAGTAAAACAAAACATATTAAAAAGCCAAAATGTCCAAGAAAATATAAGGCTACTGTTTGGGACACATTTATTGGTAACTGAAAACAAAAAGCAAATTTACTCACCTCCTGTTTTGCTATTTTCTCTATTAAGGAGGATCAACTTAACTCTGGTGAAGATGGAATATATTAGTACACTGAGTAAAAAATTAGAATAGGAAACTATTAATATGAGACTCTAAGTGAGAAATCTTGTGTTGCAAATGAATTCAAGCCTCCTTGTTAACTGATGTTATATGCAGGGATATTGATATTTTAGAATATGGACAGAAACACTGCTGAAAATATCTGAAGAATCAATGGAGAGGTGAATTATTCTATTTAAAAAAATCAAATCAGAAAAAGAACTTTAATTCTAAAATGCAAATGAGATCATTCACACAATTATAAATTACTAAGAATATAATAGCACAGCTAGCATTTAATTCCAACTGAAAAACACTAACCACAGATAGGAAATTCATTCAGGTTAGCAAAGGTAGACAAAATTAGGTCCCAAATTATTTCATGTAAAAATTCAGAAAAGTTAAGTACCTTGCCCTGCATTACAGAGTTTATAAGTGGCAGACAGAATTCACATATTTGTCTGATTTCAGAACTTTCACAATTATCTATTGCCACATGCAGGTTTTGATAAATATCCAACCAAAATCATAGGTTGGATTATTGAATGTGTAATTTTTATGAGAACAGTGGTCACTAGAACCACTAATAATAATACAATGATATTACATTGACAGATAAATAAATATATAAATTTTTCTAAACTGTAATGATTAATATATTGATTTAAGCCTTGATAAAGGAAGTAGTCAGACAAATGGATGCTTTATTCTATGTTTTATTGATGATGAGAATCCATTTATATAGTGTGCTAATCAAATTGGCAGATGGCACAAATCTAGGCCAATTATATTAACAGGATGTCAATATTTGAAACAGGAATTTGTAAATACTGAAGGACTTGAGAACATCACCCCCCAAAATATGCCACTCTGGCATATTGACCTATTTTGAGTTAAAGTCACTTGAAAATTAGCAAATACAAAAAAACTCTGGCCTTCCTTCTTTTTCTTATAGTAAGAGGTAACATTCCATTAAAAAAAAAAAATGTTCTCCCTATACCAGAAAGATAATGACATTATTATCATCAAGGATGAGGTGTTCAAACTGAGAAAATCATTTAGAGATCTTGTTAAAAGAATTGTTATCTTCCTTTAGCCTTCACACATTGTTTAGTAGTCACTCGTGCACAACTGCCTTTCTTTGTTCAACCTAATATAAAAGGAAGCAGATTTTACTTCATCCTTGGGTCTTCATCCTTTATGACGGCTCCCATATTATATAGAATTTACATTAAATAAACCGATATTCTTTTCTCCTGTTGATCTGTTTTATGTCAATTTAATTCTCAGGCCCAGTGAAAAAGAACTGATAAACTAAAGGTAGATGTTCATCTCCCCTACAATGTGATTCAGTTTAACTTGATAGATCTCTACATTGTTATCCAACCAATCCATACTTGAGTAATTTACAAGAAACTCACCATTTTCTGATGTTTCCTCTTTTAACCATGATTGTTTTATTCTTTCAATAGGAAAGTATGGCTTGGTTTCTTATAGCTATTTAACCAATTAATCTTTATTCAGTGTAGTGGAAACAGCAAAAATCTGTATATATTTTAGGAACATACAGGCAAGTTTTAAAAAGTGCTTGACTGGTTGAAAATATCAGCTGAATTAAGGAAACATCAGTTTAGTTCAGTCGCTCAGTCGTGTCCGACTCTTTGCGACCCCATGAATCGCAGCACGCCAGGCCTCCCTGTTC
>SJYT01050743.1:6819-48557 GCA_006410635.1 Cephalophus harveyi | reverse complement strand
TGGGGGGGGGGCGGGGAGAGGGTAGCGGGTCATGGGCTGGGGGCTGGGGGCCCGAGGTGGGCAGGCGGGCGCAGGTGGGAGCTCCCTGTGGGTTCTCTGCTCTGGTGGCATCTATGCCCCACCTCTTTCCGCATTCCTGCTTGGATGCAGCGCGGTGCCCTGTGGGCGTCAGCCCCAGCACGAGATCACCTGACTGGGAGCCTAGAAGGTGTCAGCCCCCCTTGCCCCCACCCTGCGGGGAAGCAGGACCTGAGCGCGCTGCATCCCTAACTGACCATCAGGATAGTCGGACCCGCTCTCCCGGCCCAACCCTGCAGGACTGTCCTTCCTGGGCGCACGGGGCAGCGCCTCCTGCCGGAAGCCTGGGACCCTGCAGCCAGGCCACTTCCGGTCCGTCCTTGCAGGACGCTGGGCTGCGCTCCACGAAGTTCCTGGCTGTCCCCTGGGCGCTGACCACCGCGTGGCTGCAGAACCTGGTCACAGTTTTGTTTTGCCCTTTGAAATGTTTAGTGGCAAAGCTTTTATTCCGTTTCCTGATGTGGGTGAAGTGTGGAGCCCAGTGATGATTTCTTCAAGAAAGGCACATCCTAGTTCCCACACGCGGCTGAGCCCCCCCGGCCAATGATGAGACACCCCAGGTGTGCCTCCTGGGAGCGCAGCCCTAAGCTGCGCTGAACCTGACCAAGTTCTGTCTACGTGGTAGATTCAGACCTCTCCAAGTCCTGTCTACACTGATTACGTTTAGATGAGACCATGTTCTTCTACAATGAGATCATTTGCACCTGACTGGGTCCTCTGTGCAGTAGGACATGGAGACCTGAGTAGAGACCCGGCCTGGCCTCTGTCCTGGAAAACTTCATGCCTGCGTCTGAATGTCAGTGCTCAGATGGCTGGGGTCTGGAGCTGAGGTGGGTTTCTCTGGGTAACCGTGGGGTTCCATGGCCCTCCCGGGGTCAGCGCTGAGGCAGGGCTCTCAGTCTTTCCCTCTGACGAGGTCACCTTCCCTGGGGCTCGTTGAGACACCTCAGGCAGGCCACCTGGTTGTTGCTGTTCAGTCTCTGAGTCGTGTCCAGCTCTTTGTGACCCGATGGACTGCAGCACGCCAGGCTTCCCTGTCCTCCTCTATCTCCTGGTGTTTGCTCAAACTCACATCTGTTGAGTCGGTGATGCCATCCAACCATCTCTTCCTCTGTTGTCCCCTTCTCCTCCTTCCTTCAATCTTTCCCAGCATCTGAGTCTTTTCCAATGAGTCAGTTCTTCGCATGAGGTGGCCAAAATATTGGAGCTTCAGCTTCACCATCAGTCCTTCCAATGAACACCCAGGACTGATTTCCTTTAGGATGGACTGGTTTGATCTCCTTGCAGTCTAAGGGACTCTCAAGAGTCTTCTCCAACACCACAGTTCAAAAGCATCAATTCTTCGGCGCTCAGCTTTCTTTATGGTCCAACTCTCACATCCATACATAACTACTGGAAAAACCATAGCTTTGACTATATGGACCTGGCTTTTTTACACACTGGGGTCCACCAACCACAGCCATGGTGTCCTGACTAAGGGGACGTGTGACCCCAGGTCGGGGTGTCTGGGGACTGTGTGAGCCCCACCCCATCTGTGTGGGTCAGAATCATGTGCAGAGGGAGACCACACACACAAAACTAAAAAAAAGGGAAGAATACATGTGAGCTTCACTAATGTTAGGAATTAATGCTTTACAATATCATTTTATACAGACCTGTGCCTATTCCGTCTTTACCCCTGCAAGATTGCCCAGCATGCCTTTGGGCACCTCCCTGGTTACTGGGGGAACCAGAGCCTTAGGGAAAGTCCTGTTCCTGGATTGTCAATTAGAGTGGCATGTGCCAGAACACCCAAGGTTTGTGTCCCATTCTTTCTTCCTCCCTTACCCTTCCCCCTGGACACATCCCAGTGCCTACAACACCACTCTGTGGCGAGTGCTTTCATCATAGGTGGGGTGACCCTAAAGAAGGAAGCTGGAGGTAGAAACCCCATCACCTGGAAACATGGAGCCCAGGGAGCTTTTCACAGCTCTTCCAGCCCAGAGGCTCCACATCCTCTGGGTGCAGTAGCTGTAGTTTCACTTCAGGAGGACCCGCCTGGATCTGGAGGTTGTGGGCCAGTGCAGAGGGGAATAGGCACACCAGGTCCATGGGGAAGGGCTCATTGGCTGGCATATCCTCCCCACCTTCCTCAGTTCCAAGATGATCCATCCAAGGGACCCAAGCCTGCCCAGCTTCAGGGATGTGACAGCAGCCCAGGGCACTAAGGCCTGAAGGGAAGAGAGTCAGAATTCTCGTTTTGTAATTTGTATTTTGTATTGGTGTAGTGACTTACAATGTTGTAGGGTGTGTCTATTTGTTTGTTTCAGGTGGACAGCAACATGATTCATCTAAGCATAGCTGTGTACATGTCCTTTTTTTGGTTCTCTTCCCTACAGTTTATTATGCAGTGTTGAGTAGGAGTCCTCATCCCATAGTAGGTTTTTGTTGATTATTTTACAAAGAGTCGTGTGTGTGTGTTCATCTCCACCTGCTCATTTCCTTTGCCCACCACCTTTTCCTTTCGATAACCATAGGCGCTTTGCTATGTTGTGAGGCCGGCTCTGTTTGGTAAAGAAGCTCATTTGTATCCATGTTTAGCATCCACCTCCAGGAGATGTCATATGATGGTTGCCTTCTTTTGTCTTTCTTACTTCACTTAGTGTGACGTCTCCACCTCCTTCCTTGTTGCTGGACGTGGCGTAATGTCCCCCTTTTTGTGGCTGAGCGACATTGCTCTGCATGTGTACCCCATCTTGTTTACCCTTTCATCTGTCCTTACCACTTAGGCTTCACCCATGTCTTGGCTGTTGTACATAACACTGCCATGAACACTGGGGTGCACCTGTCTCTGGATCTGCGCCAGGAGTGGGATTGCTGTGTCCTGTGTTACTTCTCTGCTCAGTTTTTCATGACCCTTTGCGCTGTTCTCCTTTGTGGATTCTTTTCCTCCGTTTGCTCTCCAGCATTTATTGTTGTAGATTCTCTATGATGACCTTTCTGACCTGTGTAAGATGATGCCCACTGTGCTTCCAATTCACAGCTGTAATACTTACAGATGCTGAGCATCTTTTCATGTGCTTCGTGGCCATCTCTGTGTCTTCTGTGGGGGAAGGTCCATTTAAATCCTGTGCCCCTGTTTGGGTTGTTTCTTTGATATCGAGGTGCATAAGCTGTTTGTGTTTTGGAGATAAATTCCTTGTGGGTGCCTTTGTTTTCACATGTTAGTTCCATTATGAGGCTTGTCTTTTTGTTGTGTTTATGGTTTCCTCTGCTGTGCCAGTGCTTTTAAGGGGAGGTAGGTACCATTTATTTTTGTTTATTTTTCATGATTCTAAGAGGTGGGTCAAGAAAAACTTGCCACATTTTATGTCAAAGTATGTTCTGCTTTTTCCCTTAAGAGTTTTATATTATCTGTCCTTTTATTTAGGTCTTTAGTCTGAGCGACTTCACTTTCACTTTTCACTGTTTTGCATTGGAGAAGGAAATGGCAACCCACTCCAGTGTTCTTGCCTGGAGAATCCTAGGAACGGGGGAGCCTGGTGGGCTGCTATCTCTGGGGTCGCACGGAGTCGGACACGACTGAAGCGACGCAGCAGCAGCAGTCTATTTGGAGTTTATTTTTGTGTATGCTGTTAGGCAGTGTTCTAATTTCGTTCTCATGGCCATTTCTTAAAAAACCTGCACCCTGCTCTTCATAGTGGCTGTTATCTTTTCACTAGCAGTGTGGGAGGGTTCCCTTTTTCCACACTTTCTCCAACATTTATTGTCAACTTTTGGACAGGGTCATTGTGAAGCATGTGAGGAAATACCTCACTGTAGTTTTGATTTGCGTGTCTCTAATATTTAGTAAGGTTGACATCTTTTCATGTGATTCTTTTAAAGGGTGTGAGTTAAACTTATCTCTTGAAATTGGCCACCTGAATGCCTGTCCTGTTTTGAATTTTTTTTCAGTGACACGTAGGACATTTCTTGAAAGCAGGTATTTTTTACTTACAGCCCCTTGATCCTTGTGCATATTAAATACCCAGCAACACTGCCTTTCATGGTGTTGTTAAATTAAAAGGAGCATGCTCCATGAAGGGGCAGGACTTCTTCATGTTCCACTGTTCTTTTTTTTCCCCCGTAATTTCCTTGTTACTTTATGTTGGAATATTGTTGATTTCTGATGCGTTTGTTTCAGCTGTACAGACACATGATTCAGTTATGCATAGATGTTTATTTATTCTCTTTGGGTTTATTTTCATGCATAGGTGATTACGGTGTGTTCTTCAACTTTCCTATGCTATTCAGTAGTTACTTTTTGATCATCTATTATATATATATTATTGTGTACATGTTAATTGCAAACTCTTAACTTCCCCCACTTGTTTCTGAAGCTTGGGGGCTCTGCAGAGGGTAAGAAGTACTCCAGGTCCATTGTGGAGGCACCCAGCCTGCCACACGCTCCCAGCTCCCTCAGCCCCAGGACACTCCAGCCTTGGTACCCGAGGCAGTCAGGCTCCAGAGATGTGACACCAGCCCAGGTCACTACGGCCTGAGGGGAATAGAGCCAGCCTTTCTTTTTCTATATTTTTCTGGTTTTGCCCTACCATTTGAACTGGAGCATATAGGTGAATTACAATCTTGTGGGTGTTTTTTTTTTTTTTCCTTTTCCATCTCATGCGATGATTTTCTTGGTGACCAGAAGTTTCTTTTCTAAATCTGTTAGGCTGTGTTTCTTTGGGAAACAACTTCATTTGTATCCAGTTTTAGATTACACCTAGAGGGGGTATCATGTAATACTTCTCTCTCTGTCTCCCTTTCTTCACTCGGAATGATCATCTCTACTTTATTTCCTGTGGCCCGATGGCATTATTTCCTGCTTCCTTATCGTTGAGAAATATTGCATTGTGTACCTGTGCCCCATCTTCTGTTTCCATTCTTCTGCAATTTCTACATTTAGCTTGCTTCCCAGACTTGACTACTGTACGTTGTTGGGCCGAGATTTTAAGGGTTCCCACGCCTTTAAAATTTTTCATTTTCTCTGGGTTAATGCCCAAGTCTGGGACTGCTGGGTCTTAAAGTACTTGTGTTGCAGTGAAAAGGGAAAAAAGAGGAATTCGTTGCAGTGAAAAGAAAAAAAAGAGAAATGAGTTTTTCTGTTTCCCCTTCCTGAGAACAAAGAAGATAGAACAGTGAGCAGACCTGAACATTCCTTGTTTGTTTTTTTAACTTTAGTCGCTCCTAGCTCTGCATGCAGAGAAGGCGATGGCAACCCACTCCAGTACTCTTGCCTGGAAAATCCCATGGACGGAGGAGCCTGGTGGGCTGCAGTTCATGGGGTCGCTAAGAGTCGGACTCGACTGAGCAACTTCACTTTCACTTTTCACTTTCATACATTGGAGAAGGAAATGGCAACCCACTCCAGTGTTCTTGCCTTCGAGAATCCCAGGGATGGGGGAGCCTGGTGGGCTGCCGTCTCTGGAGTCGCACAGAGTCGGACACGACTGAAGCGACTTAGCAGCAGCAGCAGTAGCAGGTGACTACAACCTTCCTTTGTAAAGGTCTCTCCTTGTAGCTGTTATATGTTTAAACAAGGAAATTGCTCTGAATCATATGTTGACAAGAAAAAAAAATGTGTAATGACCAATAGCCACATTGAAGTTTGAAGAAAAGAAAGTAAAGTCACTCAGTCGTGTCCAACTCTTTGCAACCCCATGGACTGTAGCCCACCAGGCTCCTCCATCCATGGAATTTTCTAGGCAAGAGTACTGGAGTGGGGTGCCATTTCCTTCTCCAGGGGATCTTCCCAACCCAGGGATCGAACCCAGGTCTCCCGCATTGCGGGCAGACGCTTTACCATCTGAGCCACCAGGGAATCCCTTGAAGGTTAAGACCTATGCAGATAAACCTAGACAACTGGCTACCTGGCTACAAGTCCCCTCAAAGTGTTAGGGTTAAATTAGGATTCAGGCTTAATTTTTTCTAATTTGTCTATTAATGTTCAGGTTGCCATTCCTCCGACTATTTCTGAGTCCGAATGGCTCCATCCATTTGGACAGGATGACCCAGGCACTGCCCCTATCTGGACCACAATCAAAATCATCATCAAACATAACTTGGTTCTTACTCCTTCTTTGACCCCCAGTTACAATAACTCTTTTGCTGATCTATGATCTCTGTTTTCTTAAACTACCTGTTAAGACTTGTCTCCTCCAGATGACAACAGTTACATCAAGATAATAATGATGTAGAGAGAAAACCCACACCCCCAAAGAGATTACAGCCACTTCTCCAAACAGATCCTGTGGGAATAACCACAAAAGTCTCTCTGGGGCATCTTAATAAAACAAGGCAAGAGCTCCGTGACCCTGATTAGATAGGGTCTATGAGTCCCATGTCAGCATTGAAGAAGTTACAAAAGATTACCGTCTGTCCCTCATCACCCCAATAAAGATTTCTTGGGGTTCATATCTCTCAAAAATTTGAAGTAAGAGATAGATAGGTGCCGGGGTCCAGCCTTGGGGTCGCACGGAGTCGGACACGACTGAAGCGACGCAGCAGCAGCAGTCTATTTGGAGTTTATTTTTGTGTATGCTGTTAGGCAGTGTTCTAATTTCGTTCTCATGGCCATTTCTTAAAAAACCTGCACCCTGCTCTTCATAGTGGCTGTTATCTTTTCACTAGCAGTGTGGGAGGGTTCCCTTTTTCCACACTTTCTCCAACATTTATTGTCAACTTTTGGACAGGGTCATTGTGAAGCATGTGAGGAAATACCTCACTGTAGTTTTGATTTGCGTGTCTCTAATATTTAGTAAGGTTGACATCTTTTCATGTGATTCTTTTAAAGGGTGTGAGTTAAACTTATCTCTTGAAATTGGCCACCTGAATGCCTGTCCTGTTTTGAATTTTTTTTCAGTGACACGTAGGACATTTCTTGAAAGCAGGTATTTTTTACTTACAGCCCCTTGATCCTTGTGCATATTAAATACCCAGCAACACTGCCTTTCATGGTGTTGTTAAATTAAAAGGAGCATGCTCCATGAAGGGGCAGGACTTCTTCATGTTCCACTGTTCTTTTTTTTCCCCCGTAATTTCCTTGTTACTTTATGTTGGAATATTGTTGATTTCTGATGCGTTTGTTTCAGCTGTACAGACACATGATTCAGTTATGCATAGATGTTTATTTATTCTCTTTGGGTTTATTTTCATGCATAGGTGATTACGGTGTGTTCTTCAACTTTCCTATGCTATTCAGTAGTTACTTTTTGATCATCTATTATATATATATTATTGTGTACATGTTAATTGCAAACTCTTAACTTCCCCCACTTGTTTCTGAAGCTTGGGGGCTCTGCAGAGGGTAAGAAGTACTCCAGGTCCATTGTGGAGGCACCCAGCCTGCCACACGCTCCCAGCTCCCTCAGCCCCAGGACACTCCAGCCTTGGTACCCGAGGCAGTCAGGCTCCAGAGATGTGACACCAGCCCAGGTCACTACGGCCTGAGGGGAATAGAGCCAGCCTTTCTTTTTCTATATTTTTCTGGTTTTGCCCTACCATTTGAACTGGAGCATATAGGTGAATTACAATCTTGTGGGTGTTTTTTTTTTTTTTCCTTTTCCATCTCATGCAATGATTTTCTTGGTGACCAGAAGTTTCTTTTCTAAATCTGTTAGGCTGTGTTTCTTTGGGAAACAACTTCATTTGTATCCAGTTTTAGATTACACCTAGAGGGGGTATCATGTAATACTTCTCTCTCTGTCTCCCTTTCTTCACTCGGAATGATCATCTCTACTTTATTTCCTGTGGCCCGATGGCATTATTTCCTGCTTCCTTATCGTTGAGAAATATTGCATTGTGTACCTGTGCCCCATCTTCTGTTTCCATTCTTCTGCAATTTCTACATTTAGCTTGCTTCCCAGACTTGACTACTGTACGTTGTTGGGCCGAGATTTTAAGGGTTCCCACGCCTTTAAAATTTTTCATTTTCTCTGGGTTAATGCCCAAGTCTGGGACTGCTGGGTCTTAAAGTACTTGTGTTGCAGTGAAAAGGGAAAAAAGAGGAATTCGTTGCAGTGAAAAGAAAAAAAAGAGAAATGAGTTTTTCTGTTTCCCCTTCCTGAGAACAAAGAAGATAGAACAGTGAGCAGACCTGAACATTCCTTGTTTGTTTTTTTAACTTTAGTCGCTCCTAGCTCTGCATGCAGAGAAGGCGATGGCAACCCACTCCAGTACTCTTGCCTGGAAAATCCCATGGACGGAGGAGCCTGGTGGGCTGCAGTTCATGGGGTCGCTAAGAGTCGGACTCGACTGAGCAACTTCACTTTCACTTTTCACTTTCATACATTGGAGAAGGAAATGGCAACCCACTCCAGTGTTCTTGCCTTCGAGAATCCCAGGGATGGGGGAGCCTGGTGGGCTGCCGTCTCTGGAGTCGCACAGAGTCGGACACGACTGAAGCGACTTAGCAGCAGCAGCAGTAGCAGGTGACTACAACCTTCCTTTGTAAAGGTCTCTCCTTGTAGCTGTTATATGTTTAAACAAGGAAATTGCTCTGAATCATATGTTGACAAGAAAAAAAAATGTGTAATGACCAATAGCCACATTGAAGTTTGAAGAAAAGAAAGTAAAGTCACTCAGTCGTGTCCAACTCTTTGCAACCCCATGGACTGTAGCCCACCAGGCTCCTCCATCCATGGAATTTTCTAGGCAAGAGTACTGGAGTGGGGTGCCATTTCCTTCTCCAGGGGATCTTCCCAACCCAGGGATCGAACCCAGGTCTCCCGCATTGCGGGCAGACGCTTTACCATCTGAGCCACCAGGGAATCCCTTGAAGGTTAAGACCTATGCAGATAAACCTAGACAACTGGCTACCTGGCTACAAGTCCCCTCAAAGTGTTAGGGTTAAATTAGGATTCAGGCTTAATTTTTTCTAATTTGTCTATTAATGTTCAGGTTGCCATTCCTCCGACTATTTCTGAGTCCGAATGGCTCCATCCATTTGGACAGGATGACCCAGGCACTGCCCCTATCTGGACCACAATCAAAATCATCATCAAACATAACTTGGTTCTTACTCCTTCTTTGACCCCCAGTTACAATAACTCTTTTGCTGATCTATGATCTCTGTTTTCTTAAACTACCTGTTAAGACTTGTCTCCTCCAGATGACAACAGTTACATCAAGATAATAATGATGTAGAGAGAAAACCCACACCCCCAAAGAGATTACAGCCACTTCTCCAAACAGATCCTGTGGGAATAACCACAAAAGTCACTCTGGGGCACCTTAATAAAACAAGGCAAGAGCTCCGTGACCCTGATTAGATAGGGTCTATGAGTCCCATGTCAGCATTGAAGAAGTTACAAAAGATTACCGTCTGTCCCTCATCACCCCAATAAAGATTTCTTGGGGTTCATATCTCTCAAAAATTTGAAGTACGAGATAGATAGGTGCCGGGGTCCAGCCCTCGCAGGATCCAGGGAAACCCGAAGGAGAGATGGCATCAGCGATTGATTTAGAGAGAGATAAGGAAAGAAGGTTGTAGATAAGAAAATAGAGGAGAGAAAGAGGCTGATATTCCTTGGTTTACATAGAGTACCAATAAAACTTCAAGACAAGAAGTTTGCCCTGTTCACGGAGGCCACAGGTGCCCTCCGGGTCTCCCGAGGGAATGAAGACGCAGAACGTCTTCCCGTTTAGGTCTTAGAAACCCGGGCAGATAAGTGAACACAGGGAGCCTCTATGCTCCAAGGGATCAGCCTGAAAAAGAAAGTAAGAGAGAAAATGATTGACATGAGGTGACCAAGCTGTTTCGGTGAGCAAGGCCCCATAGCTTTATTTTCAAAAGGTACTTATATACTTTTTTGTACATAGAGGGAAATGAAAGATGGAAGGTCATACAGAGTCATCCCAAACATTCCAGCAGTTTTGCCCTTATCGAAACCAGGATTTTTTCTGCATACCTTTCCCACAAATGATGTTGTATACAGTATCTTCTGGCCTTGGAAGCCTGTGAACATTTTATGACCCTCTTTTGATAAAGGCTGCTCAACCAGAAAACTTATTTCCCCTCAAAGTGTCTTTTCATTATATTTCTAATCTATGTCAGCCTCAGAAAATGCTAGAGTTACATTTTTCACAAAGTAAAGGTGCAGTGAGTTACAAGAAAGAACCAATTAGCTCAAAGATCTAATGTGGTTAAATTCAAGGCTACACTTGTTTTTCTTACATTCTCACTATGTTAACTAATGCATTACCAGGTGCACAGTGGATAAGAGATATGGGAACTTAGCAACAAGCATTGGCCCAATAATGAAATCCTACACCAGCACTACTCTAATAACTTTTAACTCTTTGAAAGGCTCTATGTTTTAGGCTTTCCGTGCCTCTCACAGTTGGGAGGCTGTAAATAATCACATGCATAGCTATAAGAGTCTGGATATACCTGCCGAGCAAGCTAGAATGCTAACAGAGGGGGTTTGATTTGAAATATTCCTCTCATGTCCAGGAGACTTATTAGCTATAGCCCTAAGTTGATTTTCTCCAGAGAAAGGTGGTCAGGGTTAGCCCCCTGTTAATGTCAGAGGAGTTGGTGAAAGTCATGAAATAGTAAAACAGACAGATTCTGGTTTTGGGGTAGATGCTCGAGAAAGCCTAGGGAGCCCCTTGAGTTCTGAAGCCTTGCTTAACAGCTCTCTTCCACATGACCTTGTCATGGGTGGGACCTCCCGTGGTGGCTCCCGGCAGATGGGCCCCTGGGCTTAACAGCTGGTGATTGTCAAACAGAGCAAAACTGAGTGTTTGTCCTCAGCCAGCCAAGAACAAGAACAACACCTATTTCCCTTTCTTCATTGATATGGAGGAAATAAAATGATGGGGGAATTTGTTACAGTGAAAAGGAGAAAAAAAAAGAAAAAAAGAAGAGTGAATTTTTAAAATTTTCTTTACTGAGAACAAAGAAGATAAACAGAACAGTGAACAGGCCTGAGCATTCCTAGTTTTTTTTTTTTCTTTTTCACTTTAGCTGCTCCTAACTGTGCATGTCCGTAACTTAATTTGTTTTTCTGCTCCCTAACTCTGCAGGAGCTACACTTCACATCTACTGTCCTTTGCTTACCCTTACAACACCCTTCCCCTTGTAGTTACACATCAGAAAGAAGTCTGCAGAGCCAACGAACTGCCAGCCTCAATTACCGGGTTACTGATGCCAGCCTATGACTTTTTGAGAAGATTCTAATACATTTGTTCCTCATCACCAACCCCTCACTGGGAGCGCTTGCCTTATGTATGAATGTGACAGTTGGACTGTGAAGAAAACTGAGTGCCGAAGAATTGATGCTTTTGAACTGTGGTGTTGGAGAAGACTCTTGAGAGGCCCTTGGACTGCAAGGAGATCCAACCAGTCCATTCTGAAGGAGATCAGCCCTGAGTGTTCTTTGGAAGGAATGATGCTGAATCTGAAACTCCAGTACTTTGGCCACCTCATGCAAAGAGTTGACTCATTGGAAAAGACTCTGATGCTGGGAGGGATTGGGGGCAGGAGGAGAAAGGGACGACAGAGGATGAGATGGCTGGATGGCATCACCGACTCAATGGATGTGAGTCTGAGTGAACTCCGGGAGTTGGTGATGGACAGGGAGGCCTGGCGTGCTGCGATTCATGGGGTCGCAAAGAGTCGGACACGACTGAGCTACTGAACTGAGACTCCTCATGGCGGGGGGCGGGGCACAGTTCTCGGGACATTAGCCTACTGTGTTCCCCTCTCCACTGGCTGAGGATTAAAGCCACCTTTCTATTTCCTCCAAGCTCTGTCACCTTATTTTTTTTATTCAGCTTCAGTGGACAGAGAAAGCTAAGATTTTGGCCAGCAACACTTTTGTGTTTTTTTTAAGTGGCCCTCCATGCATTCTCCTAAGTATGCTGTGAACAGCGTGCAGGAGCACTTTCTCTCCACACCCTCTCTAGCATTTATTCTTCAAGATGTTTTGAGATCACCAATCTGATGAATGTGAATGCTTACCTCAATGGACTTTTGATTTGCATTTCTATAGTCATTAGTGATGCTAAGCATCTTTTTACGTGCCTATCTGCTATCTGTAGGCTTTCTTAGGAGAAATATCCATTTCGATCTTTGGCCCCCCCTTTTTTTTTTCTTGGTTTGTATGTATTTTTGATATTGAGCTGCATGAGCTATTTGTTTTGGAGGTGAATTCCTTGTGGGTTTCTTCTTTTGCAAATATTTCTTCCTATTCTGAGGGTTGTCCTTGTCTTTCCTTGAGGGTTTTCTTTTGGTATGCAAAACTTTTAAGGTTAACTTGGTCCCCTTTTCTGATTTGTGGTTTATTTTTCATTCTTCTAAGAGGTGGATCCACAAAGAACTTGCTGCATTCATGTCAAATTGTGTCCTGTTTATATTTTTCTCAAGAATTTCATAGTATCCATCCTTACAATTAGATTTTTAAAATCTATTTGGAGTTTATTTTTGCATGTGGTGTTAAGGAGTATTCTAACCCCATTCTCATTTTCATGGCTAAAGGAAGCTTCACATTGCCCTCCATAGTGGTTGTTGCCAATTTACATCCCAAGGATCGGTGGAGGAGGGTTCTCTTGCTTCCACACCCGCTCCAGCAGTTACTGTTTTTAATAGTGTTTGGCCATAGCCCTTCTGACTGGTGTGATGTGATACCTCTCTGTAGTTTAGCTTTGTATTTCTCTAATAAATAGTGGTGTTGACATCTTTTCTTGTGATTATTTTAAAGGGTGTGAGTTAAACTTCTTGAAATTGGCTTCATTATTACCTGCCTTGTTTTGAATTCTTTTCCTATGACCACCCCTAAGGCATTTCTTCATGCCTTAGGAGGGCAGGTGTTTTTTACTTTGTGAAATGAAAATATCTCCTGCCATATTAATAAGCAAGAAACGTCACAGCCATCAGCGATTTCTGGCCTCCAAATGTAAATAAGGGCTCCTCAAGCTGCGATCCAGCGGATGCTAGTGATTGCTGAGTAGCTGGGGGAATGCAAGAAGCAAGGTGAACAAGGAAACAGGATTAGCCCCAGATAGCTGAGGTGCATAAGAAACGAGTGAATGCAGCGAGCCCAGAGGCTTGCATCTTCCCATACACAGGAAGCTAAATTCCTTAACTTGATATCTGATCTTTGCTGTTCAGACTGCCTGCTCCCTTTGTTGCAAACTTGTATATAGCCTGACTCCCCTTCCTGCCTCTTTGGAGCAGTCTTCTCAGAGCTACTGAGATGCTGTATCCCAGGCTTGGAATTGTAAACATTCCCACCAAGTAAAATAGCTTTCTACTTTCAGGTTATGACTATATATTTTAGTTGACAACTTACAGACCTTGAATCTGTGAATGTTAAATGCTCAGCAGGCCTGCTCTTCATGGTGCTGTTACAGGTTTCTGGCCACAAGGGGGCAGCACTTCCTCATGCAGCACTTTTTTTTTTTGCTGTAATTTCCTTGTTTTCTATTAGAATATAATTGATTTCTAATGTTGTGTTTGTTTCAGATGTACAGGAACTCGATTCAGTTATATTAAGACATAGATGTCTATCTATTTTTGGTTTCTTTTTCACATATAAATGATCACAGTGTGTTCAATAAACTTCACTATGCTATTCAGTAAGTACTATTTGATATATATCAAGGCTATGGTTTTTCCAGTAGTCATGTATGGATGTGAGAGTTGGACTGTGAAGAAGGCTGAGCGCCGAAGAATTGATGCTTTTGAACTGTGGTGTTGGAGAAGACTCTTGAGAGTCCCTTGGACTGCAAGGAGATCCAACCAGTCCATTCTGAAGGAGATCAGCCCTGGGATTTCTTTGGAGGGAATGATGCTAAAGCTGAAACTCCAGTACTTTGGCCACCTCATGCGAAGAGTTGACTCGTTGGAAAAGACTCTGATGCTGGGAGGGATTGGGGGCAGGAGAAGAAGGGGACGACCGAGGATGAGATGGCTGGATGGCATCACTGACTCGATGGATGCGAGACTGAGTGAACTCCGGGAGTTGGTGATGGACAGGGAGGCCTGGCGTGCTGCGATTCATGGGGTCGCAAAGAGTCAGACACGACTGAGCGACTGAACTGAACTGAATGTGTATATATATATATTTAAGGGTTTGTTAATTCCAGTCCCTTAAGTTATCCCACCTACAGCTGGAGGGCAACAGGCACTCCAGGATCATTGTGTAGGCACACTGCCTGCCACATCTTCCCAGCTCCCTCGGCCCCAGGACACTCCAGCTTTCCGACCCAAGCTGATCAGGCTCCAGGGATGTGACACCAGCCCAGGTCACTATGTCCTGAGAGAAACTGAGTCAGCATTTCTTTTTTGCTTTTGCTGTTTTTATCTCATCACTTGAGCTGGAGTGTATAGGTGAATTACAGTCTTGTGGATGGTTTTTTTTTCCTTCTACCACAACTAGTTTCATTTCTACTAATACATATTGAGCTTTTTCCATATAGTGTGTGAAGTGTCCTTGTGTTATACAGTGGGTCCTGGTCATTTATTCTATAAATAGTAATGTGCATATATTAGTCTGAAGCAACTCATTTCTCCATGACGCACATCTTTGTATCTTGGTGATTTGAAGTTTCTTTTCTAAGTCTGTGAGCCTCTGTCTCTGGGCAAGAAGTTCAACGGTATTCATCTTTAGATTGCACCTAGAGGTGATCTCATATGATACTGAAACTTGTCTCCCTGTGTCCGTTACTTCACTCGGAATGATCATCTCTACTCTCTCTCTCTTGTGGCTGACCTTGGCATTGTTTCCTACTTCTTTATGGTCGAGAAATACTGCATTGTGTACATGTACCCCATCGTCTGTATCAATTCAACTGTGCTCCTACAATTAGCTCGATTCCCAGTCTGTCTATTGTACCTTACGGGGTCAAAATCACAGTTACCCATTTTTTTAAAAATATATTTTGGCTTTATTCTCGACCCCACCCCAGTCCAAACATAAGACACAAGCCTGCTTAGGCTCCAGGGATGGGATAGCAGCCCAAATTAGGGAGGTTAAAGGGAATAAATTAGGCATTGACTTTTTTTCTTTTTATTTAATCTCATGCTGAAGCTATGTTAGAGTACAGTCGATATGCAGTTTTGTGCTTGCCATTAGTGTACAACCACCTGATTCAGTTATGACATATACATACAGCGTATCTGTTCCTTTTTGGATTCTTTTGCCATAGAAGTTATGGCAGAAGCTCAAGCAAAGTTCTACTTGCTGAACATCAGGTCCTTCTTGAGCATCTATGACAGCTACAGATTTCTGGGTGTATAAGAAGGAAGGAAAGAGATAATCCTTTTGGATTATCTATTACGCATACAGATTTCTGTGTATGTGTAAGTCCCTACCTCCAAATTCATCCCTGCCCTTTTTCTTTTTTTTTTTTTAAATGGAACTCTCTGTGTTTGAATTCTGAGTCTCTTTTTGGGTTTAAACTTAGTTCCTTTGTATCTCTTTTTTAGTTTTTCTTACAAGGGTCATCAAAGACTGTTGTCTTCCTCAGTCTGACTGATTTTACTTAGTGTATGATTCTTCAAGTTCCATCCTCTTAGCGACCAGTGGCATAATTTCATAATTTCAATGTGCTTTTTCATGGCTGAGTAATGGTCTATTGTCTATAAGTGACACACCTTCTTTAACCTTCAATCTGTCAGTGGACATTTTGCAGGTTCTGTTTTAGCTGTCGCAAGTAAAGCTGCAGTGAATGTTGGGATGCCCATATTTTTATTGAATGATGACTTTCTCAGGATATTCGCCCAGTGTGGGAATATCTGATCCTAGGATTGACTCTCTTGAGAGATTTTTTTTTTTTTTTACATTTGGAGGCTGTGCTTTCTAGTGGCTATTGTCAATGTCCATTTCCACTGAACATGTAGTGGGGTTGCCTCACCTGCCAACTCTCTCCTGCTTTTATTGTTTGTAGTCTTGTGAGGATGGCCAGTCTGACTGGTGGGATTTGATTTCCCACTATTGTTTTGATTGGTATTTCTGCAGCAATTAGGGATGCTGCACATCTACTCCTGTGGTGGAGGTTTGTTTTTGTTTTTTCTTGTTTCCTTGTGAGGAAAATTTA
This sequence comes from Cephalophus harveyi, assembly GCA_006410635.1. Lineage (NCBI taxonomy): Eukaryota > Metazoa > Chordata > Mammalia > Artiodactyla > Bovidae > Cephalophus > Cephalophus harveyi. Next base: position 32,417 of record SJYT01050743.1, on the reverse strand, counting down.
CTGTGGCAATTGACTTCTTGAGACTCTGCTGTGTTTGAAATTTATTTCTGCAACCCCCACCCTGGGAGATTTCCTGAGGGCAGCTGTCATGAACAGAAACGCCAGGGCTTGTGAATTAGAGGTACTGGTCAGCCTTTTTGGTCAAGTTGTAGTTGCAAGAAATGTTTACAGGCGACTGCACTTTTTAAAGCACATCTCTGGTTCCTGGGAAAGTCAGCATCCTGGGCTGTAGATTAGAGTGAATTGTACCTGAGCAAACACCTAAGGGCTTGTGTTTCACTACTTTTCCCCCATAAAGCATCGCGCGCACACACACATATATACCAAACTAATTTCTACTGGGTCCACAGCACCCTGCTGAGCGTGCTTCCGTGCCTAGGAGGCTGCACTCCAGAAACGAGGCTTGAGTTGGAAGGCCCAGCCCCAGGGCATGTTCAGGGTTCGTAATATTTGCTCCCTAGCCCCTGGAGGCCTGGATCCTGCTGGGAAATCTGATCCAAGCCAGAACATAGCGGACAGTAGTTGTTTAAAACGGGTTCAATGAAAGGCACCCTGCCAGGCTGTGTCAAACCAACCCTAGTCCAGCAATGGGACCTAAGTCTGCTTGGGCGCCAGGGATGGGGTGGCAGCCCCAGTCAGGGAGGTTGGGGGAAATAAAGTAGGCACTGCTTCTCTTTCCTTCTCTTTAATATATTGCAGTATAGTCTACTTGCAATGTTCTGATTGTTGTCAAATATAGCCGCCTGATTCGGGTATAATATATCTATGAGATATGTCTATTCTTTTTTGGAATTTTTGCCATAGGAGGTCAAACAGAGTGGTGAGCATCAGGTACTGGTGGATTATGTATCTCAGATAGTTTTCTGTGTATACAAAAAGAAAGGTAGGAGATAATTTCTGTGGATTCTCTCCTAGAGATACAGATTTCTGTGTATAAGTTAGAGGTATAGGGTCCCATGTATGTGGGAAAGGAAGGAAGGAAGGGAGAAAGGAAGAGGCTAATCCTTGGGAATTATTGATTACACATACAGATTTCTATGTCTATGTTAGTTCAGATCTCCTAATTCATTTTCAGGCCCTTCACATTCCTTTCTTTTTTCTTTTTCTTGGAACCCTTTGTTTGTGTTTGAAATCTCAGAGTTCCTTTGGGCTTGTAAATTTGATACTTTGAATGTCTATTGATATTTTGCCTAGAAGGTACATCATACACTATTGTCTTCCTATGCCTGACTGACTTCTCTTAGAAATGATCCTTTAAGGTCCATCCCTGTGGTTACCTGTGGACATGTGACCCCAGTTTCAAGGTCTGGGGAGGGGGTTCACCCTGGAGACTGTATACGTGTGACCCCAGGTACAGGGTCTGGGGGTGGGGTCACCTTCCAGAGTGTCCACATGTGACCTCAGGTGCAGGGTCTGGGGGTTGTGTGGGTCTCACCCCTCAGCACAAATCAGGATCATGTGTACTCGGAGACCTCTTCTCTCTCTTTTTCCACTAATGTGTCTTGTTCCCCTGAGATTTCCGACATCTAAGTTGAAGGTGTTGCCCTGATTTACCTGTGGTCCTTGGTCTCCCCTTGTTGCATTCATATGAGGTCAGGTGCCTTGGGGCAGCTGTGCTCCATGTTCTGCTAAATGACCGATAACCCTTGGTGTGCAGTTTCTGAACCCCATTTGAGATTCTGGTCCCGGCAGAGTGAAGCCCGTCCACTGAGCCCATGTTGTGGTGAAGGAGAGGAAGCATATGTTGCAGGTGCTGAGCAAGGAGTCCAGGGCAGTCCGTGCTTAAAAGGTTCACACTCCCTGAAGGCTTTCACGGGGAGTTTAAAGTCAAGGTTAAGGAGGGGTTATGGAGAGGGTGATCTGCTCAGGGACCTTCTCCTGATTGGCTGGTGGTGAGGTCATCGGGAGTCAGCATCATCACCTTCTGGTTCTAATGAGTCTGGAGTATGCATGCTTGAGGAGCCTACAGTCAACTTCTCCACCTGGTGGGGGTTTTGGAGTGTATAAGACAGCTCACAGGTCGTGGCTCAGAATATTATCTACAGCCCTTGAAGAGGGACATAGGTCCTAGACTTTGGTGGTGGTTTAGTCGCATCTGACTATTGCAACCCTATGGACTGTAGCCTGCCAGGGTCCTCTATCCCTGGGTTTCTCCAGGCAAGAATACTGGAGTGGGTTGCCATTTCCTTCTCCAGTGGATCTTCCCAACCCAGGAATCGAACCTGGGTCTTGTGCATTGCAGGCAGATTCTTTACCAACCAAGCTACAAGGGAAGCCCAAAGTCCTTGACTTTGTTTAATGGCTAAGTTATTGTTTTGTCTTCTTTGACAGTTTTCCTTCCTTTCTGCTTGTTCTCATTTCTCTTGTTAAATGTACTCTTTGGAACTCCGAGAAGCCTGGGAGTCTAAAGGTTTTCTACAGACAGAAGGCAGGCAGAGGACATGTTATGTTTTCCCTTAAAATTTGATTATATTTTGGATTAATGGATTAATCAATGCTTTGTAGGATCTTCTCTTGTTTTATTCCCACCTCTTCCCAGGAAGGTCAGTTTCAGTGATTAAAGGGACTTCCCTGGTGGTCCAGTGGCTAATAGTCTGTGCTTACAATGCAGGGGCCCCAGGTTCATTCCCTGGTCAGAGAACTAGATCCCACATGCCACAGCTAAATGATCCCATGTGCCAGACCGGCCCCTGCCAAATGTTACGATAAATAAGTTACAAATATAAAAAAACAAAACTTTTTAATTTAAATATTTGGTAAAAGCCATACGTGGCCATTCTTACAAGTCCTTATTCAGAGAATACGTGCCCATGATAGATATCTGCAGACAGGACCCTGTGACATTAGAGAGATGTCACCAGACAGGCCGTGCCCCTGGTGCCAGAACTATGAGAGCCAGCGTTCTTGGTAAACAGGCAGGATTTGTGATTGCCGAGTTCGTTCGCTTGTTTTAATCTTTCCTTGAATGTATGTCTGTGCTCGAAAGAGAGCAGGACCCTGTTGTCCTCCCCGCCCCCCACCACGTCCTCCGCCTGCCTTTTGTCTGTGGAAAGTTTTAGTCAAAAAGTAAGTTTAATCAGAGAAATGAGAAATGCTGAAACAAAGGAAAACAGTCAGAGGAGACTAAACAATAATAACGCTGCCATTAAGCACGGTCAAGGACCTTCAGTTCTTTCTCAAGGTCTATAGATAATATTCTGAGCCACATCCTGTGAGCTGTCTTATAGAACCAGAACACCAGGTGGAGAAGTTAACTGCAGGATGACCGGACTGAACCCAGGACAGGAGCCGCCACAGTGCAGAAAACTGGCCACAAAGAAATGGGAACACACTGACCGTGGAACTGAAGATTAACTGTACTGGAAACAAGATGACGCTGGTCAGACCCTGATGACCAATTTCGAGATGACTGTCAGAGCTGACTGTGCTGTTTCTGCGTGCAGTCCCGCCTCCTCTGTTCCCACCCCCACCCCCTGCCCCCGTCTGTAAGAGCTCTCAACCCTTGCTTGTCAGTGGTGGGAACGGTCTTTGGATAGGCGTCCCTCACCCCGATCCCCACAATTCTGGCATCTAAAATAAAGCACACTTTCTTTTCTGCCAACCTGGCCTGTTCATAGGCTTTTGAGCAGCAAGCAGCCAGATCCCACATACTCTTTCAGTAACATGCTGATTAACAATTGTTTTAATAAATAATTAGGTATTGGTTTAGGTTTATTTTACTGTTAACTAGCAGGGGGTTTATGCATTCTGATATAAGCTTTATGCAAGGAGAAACATTTCTTGTTACTAATATGAACAGTATTGCTTCTATTAATTAATAAGTTAGTTCAGTTCAGTCGCTCAGTCCTTTCCGACTCTTTGCGACCCCATGGACTGCAGCACGCCAGGCCTCCCTGTCCATCACCAACTCCTAGAGCTTGCTCAGACTCATGTCCATCGATGCATGGCATTGGTGATGCCATCCAACCATCTCATCCTCTGTCTGTCCTTTTCTCCTCCTGCCTTCAATCTTTCCCAGCATCATGGTCTTTTCTAATGAGTCCATTCTTCCCATCAGGTGGCAAAGTATTGGAGCTTCAGCTTCAGCATCAGTCCTTCCAATGAATATTCAGTACTAATTTCCTTTAGGAGTGACTGGTTTGATCTTCTTGCAGTCCAAGAGACTCTTAGGAGTCTTCTCCACACCACAGTTCGAAAGCATCAGTTCTTCGGTGCTCAGCTTTCTTTATAGTCCAACTATGACATCCATACATGACTGCTAGAAAAACCATAGGTTTGACTAGACAGATCTTTGTCGGCAAAGTAATGTTTCTACTTTGTAATATGCTGTCTAGATTGGTCATAGTTTTTCTTTCAAGGAGCAAGCGTCTTTTAATTTCATGGCTGCAGTCACCATCTGCAGTGATTTTGGAGCCCAAGAAAATAGTCTCTCACTGTTTCCATTGTTTCCCCATCTATTTGCTATGAAGTGATGGGACCACATGCCATGATCTTTTTTTTTTTTTCTTACATTGACACTCTTTTTTTTTTCTTTTTAATATAAATTTATTTATTTTAATTGGAGGCTAATTACTTTACAGTATTGTATTGGTTTTGCCATACATCAACATGAATCTGTCATGGGTATACATGTGTGATCTTTGTTTTTTGAATGTTGAGTTTTAAGCCAGCTTTTTCACTCCCCTCTTTCACTTTCATCAAGAGGCTCTTCAGTTCCTCTTCACTTTCTGCCATAAGGATGGTGTCATCTGCATATCTGAGGTTATTGATATTTCTCCCAACAATCTTGATTCCAGCTTGTGCTTCATCTAGTCCAATATTTCACATGATATTCTCTGCTTAGAAGTTAAATAAGCAGGGTGACAATATACAACCTTGACATACACTTTTTCCAATTTGAAACCAGTCTGCTGTTCCATGTCCAGTTTTAACTGTTGCTTCTTGACCTGAATACAGATTTCTCAGTAGGCAGGTAAGGTGGTCTAGTATTCCCATCTCTTTAAGAATTTTCCACAATTTGTTGTGATCCACACAGTCAAAGTTTGGCTTAATCAATAAAAAAGAGGTAGATGTTTTTCTGGAATTCTCTTGCTTTTTCTGTGATCCAACAGATGTTGGCAGTTTGATCTCTGGTTCCTCTGCCTTTTCTAAATCCAGCTTGAACATCTGGAAGTTCACAGTTCACATACTATTGAAGCCTGGCTTGGAGAATTTTGAGCATTACTTTGCTAGCATGTGAGATGAGTGCAATTGTGCAGTAGTTTGAACATTGTTTGTCATTGCCTTTCTTTGGGATTGGAATGAAAACTGACATTTTCCAGTCCTGTGGCCACTGCTGAGTTTTCCAAATTTGCTGGCCTATTGAGTGCAGCACTTTAACAGCATCATCTTTTAGGACTTGAAATCGCTCAGCTGGAATTCCATCACCTCCACCAGCTTTGTTCATAGTGATGCTTCCTAAGGCCCACCTGACTTCAGACTCCAGGATGTCTGGGTGTAGGTGATAACCATGATAACCATCATGGTTATCTGGGTCGTTAAGACCTTTTTTGTATAGTTCTTCTGTGTATTTTTGTATAATTATTAAACTAGTCTGGTATTAATTAGTAGTTTATGTATTTATTGTTGGTATTTAGGTGATTATGCAGCTGACCCTGAGTGCTTTCTTAACTGATAATTGCTTTTAAACTAACTATGGTGTTGTATATGTTTATTCTCTAGAGACATTTGTTGTTGTTTAGTTGCCCAGTCGTGTATGACTCTTTGCCACCCCATGGACTCATGGTCCTCCAGGCTCCTCTGACCATGGAGATTCTCCAGGCAAGAACCCTGGAGTGGATAGCCATGCCCTCCTCCAGGGGATCTTCCCAACCCAGGGATCGTCAAGTCCCCTGCACTGGGAGGCAGTTCTTTACCACTAAGTCACCAGGGAAGCCCAGAGACTTTTGTACCCTGTAACTAAAAACCTGAATCCGAAAACTTATATCAAAATAACACTGAAAATTATGTTAAAAGTTACATTTTTAAGTAATATTTAAAGTAGAATGAAAGTTATTTTCTGGACAACCAACTGTCACCATGGAGAAGGAAATGGCACCCCACTCCAGTGTCCTTGCCTGGAGAATCCCGGGGGCGGGGGAGCCTGCTGGGCTGCCGTCTCTGGGGTCGCACAGAGTCGGACGCGACTGAAGCGACTTAGCAGCAGCAGCAGCAGCTATCACCAGGTTTATACGGCTCATTAGCTTTACTCATAAATCATAGGATGAGTTCTTTTAAACTGTCTGTAAGCAGCTCCTCTGGCTCCAGGAAATTTAACTTCTTTCATCATCCTTTATAATATGGTGTCCATAGCACCAGCTTTAAATTTCTATCTTCTACACAGAGATGCTAAGTGAGTCTTTTATTTACTTATGAGAGTTGAATCTGGTGGAAAGTTTTGTCTGGTTTTAGCACAAAGTGTTCTGAGATTTAAAATCTCCTCTAGGCTTTACTTTGATCCATCCAAGCACACTTTCCAGGATGCTGATCTTGTCAGGACTTATCTCCTCTTGTGTGTTAGGAGCTTATTAATGGTTATGAAGTTATTGGTATTGGAGGGGATGACTGTGTGTGCTTATGGCTCAATCAAGGTCTCTATTCTTTATTTACCATTAAATTATCCTTTGCTTTTTGTATCTCCTAAAAACTTTTGTGTAAGTTATGTTCCTGAGGTACAAAATGTAGCCTCCATCTTCCCTTCCCATGGGCTACGCCTTGACTGAACATCTGATAATTATGGTAATTATGCTTTCTGCTGTTCTTCACCAGGGTTCCCCGAGGATGGGGTTTACCAGAGTCTGTCAATTATCAAACAGGCTCCTCTACAGGAGCGTGAATCACTGCCAAGTTCTCTGACTTTTAAGCTGATGCACATCCTGTTCCGCTGAATAATTTTGTCGTTATAATTATGTTAATGTAGGGCTAAGCATAGAGGGATATCTAATCCCAGTGTGGATCTTCATTGGTATAATCAGAAGTGTTAAAGTCAGCTTCATAACTTATTTATATCTTTTTATTATTTTATTTTTAATTTAAAAGCTTGTCTTCTACTTTTATTAATATGTAATTGACATATAGAGACTGTATAATTTTAAAATATACACACCATAATAAATCGACTTACATACATGATGAAATGATTACCACAAAAAAAATTTAGTGAACATCCAATCTTATATAAATACAGCATTAAATAAATTACCATCATGGTTATCTGGGTCGTTAAGACCTTTTTTGTATAGTTCTTCTGTGTATTTTTGTATAATTATTAAACTAGTCTGGTATTAATTAGTAGTTTATGTATTTATTGTTGGTATTTAGGTGATTATGCAGCTGACCCTGAGTGCTTTCTTAACTGATAATTGCTTTTAAACTAACTATGGTGTTGTATATGTTTATTCTCTAGAGACATTTGTTGTTGTTTAGTTGCCCAGTCGTGTATGACTCTTTGCCACCCCATGGACTCATGGTCCTCCAGGCTCCTCTGACCATGGAGATTCTCCAGGCAAGAACCCTGGAGTGGATAGCCATGCCCTCCTCCAGGGGATCTTCCCAACCCAGGGATCGTCAAGTCCCCTGCACTGGGAGGCAGTTCTTTACCACTAAGTCACCAGGGAAGCCCAGAGACTTTTGTACCCTGTAACTAAAAACCTGAATCCGAAAACTTATATCAAAATAACACTGAAAATTATGTTAAAAGTTACATTTTTAAGTAATATTTAAAGTAGAATGAAAGTTATTTTCTGGACAACCAACTGTCACCATGGAGAAGGAAATGGCACCCCACTCCAGTGTCCTTGCCTGGAGAATCCCGGGGGCGGGGGAGCCTGCTGGGCTGCCGTCTCTGGGGTCGCACAGAGTTGGACGCGACTGAAGCGACTTAGCAGCAGCAGCAGCAGCTATCACCAGGTTTATACGGCTCATTAGCTTTACTCATAAATCATAGGATGAGTTCTTTTAAACTGTCTGTAAGCAGCTCCTCTGGCTCCAGGAAATTTAACTTCTTTCATCATCCTTTATAATATGGTGTCCATAGCACCAGCTTTAAATTTCTATCTTCTACACAGAGATGCTAAGTGAGTCTTTTATTTACTTATGAGAGTTGAATCTGGTGGAAAGTTTTGTCTGGTTTTAGCACAAAGTGTTCTGAGATTTAAAATCTCCTCTAGGCTTTACTTTGATCCATCCAAGCACACTTTCCAGGATGCTGATCTTGTCAGGACTTATCTCCTCTTGTGTGTTAGGAGCTTATTAATGGTTATGAAGTTATTGGTATTGGAGGGGATGACTGTGTGTGCTTATGGCTCAATCAAGGTCTCTATTCTTTATTTACCATTAAATTATCCTTTGCTTTTTGTATCTCCTAAAAACTTTTGTGTAAGTTATGTTCCTGAGGTACAAAATGTAGCCTCCATCTTCCCTTCCCATGGGCTACGCCTTGACTGAACATCTGATAATTATGGTAATTATGCTTTCTGCTGTTCTTCACCAGGGTTCCCCGAGGATGGGGTTTACCAGAGTCTGTCAATTATCAAACAGGCTCCTCTACAGGAGCGTGAATCACTGCCAAGTTCTCTGACTTTTAAGCTGATGCACATCCTGTTCCGCTGAATAATTTTGTCGTTATAATTATGTTAATGTAGGGCTAAGCATAGAGGGATATCTAATCCCAGTGTGGATCTTCATTGGTATAATCAGAAGTGTTAAAGTCAGCTTCATAACTTATTTATATCTTTTTATTATTTTATTTTTAATTTAAAAGCTTGTCTTCTACTTTTATTAATATGTAATTGACATATAGAGACTGTATAATTTTAAAATATACACACCATAATAAATCGACTTACATACATGATGAAATGATTACCACAAAAAAAAATTTAGTGAACATCCAATCTTATATAAATACAGCATTAAATAAATAGGAAAAGGATTTTTTCTTTTGTGTTGAGGACTCTCAAGATTCTCTTAACTTTCATATGTAACATACACAGTGTTAGTTTTATTTCATAGCTTATTTTCTTTTAGCTATGGATTTTTACACCTTCACTAGGACTTAACTTTATTTTGAGGTAATCCTTAACGTGCTTTATCCTGGATTTCTACTGATACGAGTTAATCTTAGGCCACAGTGGCTGACATACAATGTGCCAACCCTAATTAGTTAATGTCACTCACTCATACTTCCTCTTGTGTGCGCTTGGTCTCTCAGTTCATGTCCAACTCTGTGCGACCAGGGACTGGAGCCCGCCAGGCCCCTCTGTCCATGAGATTCTCCAGGCAAGAATACTGGAGTGGGTTGCCATTTCCTTCTCCAGGGGATCTTCCCGCCCCTGGGATGGAACCTGCGTCTTCTGTGTCTCTGCATTTCAGGTGGGTTCTCTACCTGCTCAGCCCCCTCCTATGGCTTACCTTTCATCCCTGCCGTTTCCCACGGGGCAGGGTTACACAAGCATAGTTTTTGTGCATCTGGTGTCAGCTCCTTTTAATCTTCTATGTTTAGAGACCATTCTCACCAGATGCAGATAATTGCATGTGTAATTGTATCCGTATTAGACATTAGTAGACTGGAACTTGTGTGTTTATGGGGTTATTAAATCCATCCAGGTATTTGCAGGGCTTCACGTTAATTATTAAGCTACATCACCAGGTTGAGTAGGACTTTGTATGTATAAGATTTATGGATTTAAATGATATATTGGTATTCAGTGCAGTAGTTTGTATTGGGTTAAAATTAAAATTGAAATATTTAACATTTTTTTCTTTTGAAGATTATAAAAATGTACTTTATTGCTTATTTTGTTTGAGGTACATGGCAGGTCCAGAGGGATGTCTTTTTTTTTTTAACATACATTGTCTTTTTTATTGGAGTATAGTTGCTTTACAATCTTGTGTTGGTTTCTACTGTACGATGAAGTGAATCAGCTAAGGTATACATGTATCCTCTCCCACTTGAGCCTCCCTCCTCCCCATCCTGCCCCTGAAAGCCATCACAGAGCACGGAGCTGAGCTCACTGTGCTAGGCAGCAGCTTCCCACTAGCTGTCTGTTTTACGCGTGGTGGTGTATCTATTGCAATGCTCCTCTCAATCTGTCCCACCTTCTTCCCACACTGTGTCCGCAAATCTGTTCTCCAAGTCTGTGTCTCTATTGCTGCTCCGCAAAAAGGTTCATCAGTTTCTTGAGTCAGCATTTTACTTCAGTAGACAAGGACACGGGGGCTCGTACACAGTTTCATTAGCTGGGGCACAGTTAGCTCCTCGTGCTGTCTACTCCTTGCCCAGTGGCTGAAGACACACTGGTCTGGAGGGGGAGGGGCATGTATTCAGCAAAACTAACTGGAAAATGGACATCAGGGAAGGCAAAATTGTGAAAATATAAAGTGGTTCTACATGGTGGCTTTTGTTAAAAAACAACAACAAAACTCAGTTCGAGGAGCCTCTCCAGGATCCAAGCCTGCAGCTGACACAGAGCATCTGTATTAAACCCAGCCACGCCACTCTCAGCATGTTGCCACACAATCATTTACATGGAGTTTGTCAATTTATTGGGCTTCCCTGGTGGCGCAGCGATAAAGAATCTGCCTGCAATGTAGGAGACCTGGGTACGATCCCTGGGTTGGGAAGATCCCCTGGAGAAGGGAACGGCTACCTACTCCATTATTGTGGCCTGGAGAATTCCATAGACTGCAAAGTCCATGGGGTTGCAAAGAATCGGACATGACTGAGCAACTTTCACTTTGATTTCATCAATTTATTACAGCTGCTACACTCAACAACACTTTGATATACTATAGGTATCTCTGCTGTTTGCTATTGTAAAATCACACAGAATCTATGGTGATATAGCTCAGTTCAAGTGTGGCTTTCCACTAAACAGCTTCAGTTTACTCATCCATATAAGCTTTTAACCATGGTCAGAGTGGGCCTACGCAGCTCAGAAGATGGTTTTAAAAGTCAAATGAAGTAATTCATTTTTCATTAACTAATTTGTTTGCTTATTTTTGGCTGTGCTGGGCCTTCATCGCTGCTCAGGCTTTTCTCTAGCTGTGGCGAGTGGAGACTACGCTCTAGCTGCGGTGTGTGGACTTCTCCTTGCGGCGGCTTCTTCGTGGCGGAGCGTGGGCTCTGGGCGCAGGATCGGTAGTTGTGGTGCACAGGCTTAGTCATGCCACAGCATGTAGGACATTCCTGGACCAGGGATCCAACCCGTGTCCCCTGCCCTGGCAGTCAGTCTCTTCACCACTGGACCGCCAAGGGAACCCATAAGGTAATTTTTAGATGGAGAGAATTTTACGGAAGCCATGCATGCAAACAATTCCAGTAGTTGGAATGCTTCAGAAGGAAGTAATGAGTGTATCATTTCAGGTTTATATTTAAAGCTTTGCTTGCATAATAGTTTAAAATTGTTTCTTAAAAACACAGCAATTCACATGCCTCTAAGCAGGAAGTTGATGTAATGGAATGCTGTGGAGAGACAGCAAGGAACTGTGTGTATATCTACACACACACACTAATCAGAAATATCATTAGTGACTGAATCACAGAAAATGTTTAAAACTTTCTGTTTGTTTTGCAGTAAGCTATGAATTTTCTCCCGTATATGTGTAACTTTGATAATTTTTTTAAAAAAGATAATACTTGTGGGGAAAAAATCAATGTTTCCCTGTAAAAGAGCATTTAGATAGCTCTCCCCAGAATTTTCATTCTACAGAATTCCATTATTTGAGGCTTGCGGTAGAACAGTAAGTGCAAGGCCATTCCTGAGTGCTATCAGAAAAGTCTGTTTAGCAAAATTAGTGCCTTTCCAAGTCATCACACCAGCAAAAAGATTTCTTTTCCATTTCCCATCATTATAAGTTTAAATTAAATTCTCTCTTCTCTCTGTTTCCTTGTTCTCTTGTCTGCATTGTTTCTCTGTGGCTTAGAAGAGGATCATTTTGTGACACTGTCTTGTCTCTATGGAAACTCTAGGAAAATACGGAAAGAATTGGCCAAGTTGGAATTAACACAAACAGTGAAATCCATTTCGTAGTCCTTTTGTGGACTGTGATTGTCCATCTGTCTTTTCTGGTTCTGATGCTGAAATGCTTCACCTCTCATTTTGTACGGCCTCGGCCACCTCAGAGACATAGTGTCCCTCCTAGCTGAGTAGGAAGGATTTACTCCCAACATAACAGCACCAGCAGGAAAATTGTTCTCATTCCCACTAGTGTTTCTAGGGATCCGAGATACAGAAAGGATGCTTTACTTGCTTTCTTTACTTCTTCTCTTGCTCCTTGATGGAAGCTAAGGTTCATAAATGTTATTGTGTTCTACTTATTCTAGCAAAAGGTTACTTTCTTCCCTACTGAACCTCAAGTGAGAGCTTTTCAAAATGTAACTTCTCTCTTCAGGTCATGCAATAGTAACACATATATTGATGTGTGTGTAATATAGCGTACACTTTGCCCAGATGGGCTTGTAATAGCAGAAATCTCAATGAAATTATTTATTATGTATTGTTTTCCAAAATATGCATTATTGAAGACCAGTTCAGTGGATGGACTGAGTAGAAGCTCAAAAGCACTTCCCAAAGCCACACTTGCGAGAAAAAAAAAGTCATGGTAAATGTTTGGTGGTCTGCTGCCAGAACTGATCCACTACAGCTTTCTGAATCCAAGCGAAACCATTACATCTGAGAAGTATGCTCAGCAAATCAGTGAGATGCACTGAAAACTGAAAGGCTTGCAGCCAGCACCGATCCACAAAATGGGCCCAATTCCTCTCCATGACAATGCCCCACTGCATGTCACACAGCCAACACTTCAAAAGTTGAACGATTTGGGCTTCGACGTTTTGCCTCAACTGCGTATCCACCTGACCTCTTGCCAATTGACTACCACTTCTTCAAGCATCTTGACAACTCTTTACAGGGAAAACACTTCCACAACCAGCAGGATGCAAACAATGCTGTTCAAAAGTTCATCATATCCCGAAGCATCAATTTTTTTTTTTGCTACAGGAGTAAACAAACTTATTTTTCATTGGCAAAAATGTGTTGATCCTATGGTTCCTATTTTGATTAGTAAACATATGTTTGAGCCTAGTTATAATGATTTAAAACTCACGGTTTGAAACCACAGTTAAGTTTGCCCCCAACTAGTAGATGGACAACAGGCACATAATAAGATGCTCAGCACCACTAATTATTAGAAATGCAAATCACAATGAAGCACCATCTCACACCAGTCAGAATGGCCATCATCCAGCCCTTCTTGAAGGCAGGACACAAGTCAGGGATCTTTTTGTGTCTTTTACTCATAAAAATGATTAATAACAGAGAGGCAGAAAGTAGCATGATGTTTCGAAAGGTTCTTAATTCTCATCAAATGAAAATTTCTAGCAAAGTATTTATTTTATATAAAACTGAAAGATGGTATTAAATGTTAAATCATGAAAAAGAAGGAACCGAAGAAGCTCTGATGCAAACATTGTTGAATTCTTTTGTCAATCTCAGGGAGAGAGTACTAAATGTTTAATTGCATTTTAATAGCTCAGTCAGTAAAGAATTTGCCTGCAGTGCAGGAGACCCGAGTTCAATCCCTGGGTTGGGAAGATCCCCTAGAGAAGGAAATGGCAACCCACTCCAGTATCCTTGCCTGGAAAATCTCATGGACAGAGGAACCTGGTGGATTGCAGTCCATGGGGTCGCAAAGAGTCGGGCACGACTGAGCGACTAACACCACAACCTTGGAGTTAGATTTCTCCAGCAGTATTAATGCTGAAGGTGAAGTCATTCAGTCGTGTCCGACTCTTTGCAACACCGTGGACCGTAACCTACTAGACTTCTCCATCCATGGGATTCTCCAGGCAAGAATACTGGAGTGGATTGCCATTTCCTTCTCCAGGGGATCTCCCGACCTAGGGATCGAACCCAGGTCTCCCGCATGGAGGCAGACGCTTTAACCTCTGAGCCACCAGGGAAGATAATTAATGCTGAGGGAGGCTATTTAATACATTTTTAAAATGTCATGTATGTGGGATTCACATAGATAGCAGCAGTTATATACACATGCAGATAACTAACATTTGCTTTGCTAATGTGTATCACTGTAAATCTAACACAGAGCACAGAACTATAGATTAAAACATTTATCCAACCAGCAAAACAGGCAAATTAGCTAGTTGCCAGGGGATTTTTAACTGGAAAATTTTTTTTTTTTGCTACAGGAGTAAACAAACTTATTTTTCATTGGCAAAAATGTGTTGATCCTATGGTTCCTATTTTGATTAGTAAACATATGTTTGAGCCTAGTTATAATGATTTAAAACTCACGGTTTGAAACCACAGTTAAGTTTGCCCCCAACTAGTAGATGGACAACAGGCACATAATAAGATGCTCAGCACCACTAATTATTAGAAATGCAAATCACAATGAAGCACCATCTCACACCAGTCAGAATGGCCATCATCCAGCCCTTCTTGAAGGCAGGACACAAGTCAGGGATCTTTTTGTGTCTTTTACTCATAAAAATGATTAATAACAGAGAGGCAGAAAGTAGCATGATGTTTCGAAAGGTTCTTAATTCTCATCAAATGAAAATTTCTAGCAAAGTATTTATTTTATATAAAACTGAAAGATGGTATTAAATGTTAAATCATGAAAAAGAAGGAACCGAAGAAGCTCTGATGCAAACATTGTTGAATTCTTTTGTCAATCTCAGGGAGAGAGTACTAAATGTTTAATTGCATTTTAATAGCTCAGTCAGTAAAGAATTTGCCTGCAGTGCAGGAGACCCGAGTTCAATCCCTGGGTTGGGAAGATCCCCTAGAGAAGGAAATGGCAACCCACTCCAGTATCCTTGCCTGGAAAATCTCATGGACAGAGGAACCTGGTGGATTGCAGTCCATGGGGTCGCAAAGAGTCGGGCACGACTGAGCGACTAACACCACAACCTTGGAGTTAGATTTCTCCAGCAGTATTAATGCTGAAGGTGAAGTCATTCAGTCGTGTCCGACTCTTTGCAACACCGTGGACCGTAACCTACTAGACTTCTCCATCCATGGGATTCTCCAGGCAAGAATACTGGAGTGGATTGCCATTTCCTTCTCCAGGGGATCTCCCGACCTAGGGATCGAACCCAGGTCTCCCGCATGGAGGCAGACGCTTTAACCTCTGAGCCACCAGGGAAGATAATTAATGCTGAGGGAGGCTATTTAATACATTTTTAAAATGTCATGTATGTGGGATTCACATAGATAGCAGCAGTTATATACACATGCAGATAACTAACATTTGCTTTGCTAATGTGTATCACTGTAAATCTAACACAGAGCACAGAACTATAGATTAAAACATTTATCCAACCAGCAAAACAGGCAAATTAGCTAGTTGCCAGGGGATTTTTAACTGGAAAATTGCTGACTAGATCCAGGTATGGTAAGGTATTTTAAATTAGTGTCTTCTTTTATCAGATAATTTCAAGAATTTGAGGACGTAAGAAAGAAGCTGCTCATATTGTCTTTCATAGTTCGTGCATGAAAAGGGTGTTGGATATTCTACATCCGAAAGAGTGGAAGGCTCTTAGTGCTCAGGGCAACAAGCAGTATGCTGTAACTCTGTTCCCTTGGGCACATGGAGCTTTAGAACTTCCTGTAAACCCAAGTTCAGCGCTGTTCCTTTGCTTGTCTCAGATCTCTGAGTAAGCTAGTAGTCACGCTACCATCCAGGAGCATGGGTAACCAAGTTTCATCTAGAGAACTAGAGTGCATGCCCACAGTTTCATGTAGAAAGAAAACAATCCCTCAGATCCATCAGACTGGCTTTTACATGGAAGTTCCTGAGGATGAATGTGTGTGATTTAATCTGCTTCTCAAACCCAGGACACTTGAACACTTGCTCGAGATGTCAAAGGAAAACAGACGTCATGAAAGGACAAAGCAAGCTTCATCACCAACGCCTTTATGATGGTCTCTGGTGGTAGACGTGACAGCATGGAGAACATGCCTGCATCAGACGGTCCCCAGAGCCCAGGACTCCAGCAGGAGGACGACAACCACAACCATGGGCCACCCAACCTGGAATATCAGAACTTCAGTCCCTACCACGTCTCCCAGCGTGCAACAATTAAAATTGTTGAACGGGTGAGAGAGTATCACTCTCATGACAATGAGAGATGACCTGGAGCAAAGAGCTTGGAAGGAGGAAACTGTGCTTGTCTGATCACCTACCAGGGCTGATCTCTGTAAACTGTGAAACTCAGCGACCTTATTCTGCACAACACCACACACAGAACACATACACAACACACATACAGCATATACACAGAACACACACAGAGAACACATACACAGCACATGCAGAGAACACAGCACACATAACACACACACACAGAACCTTTTCCACAGGAGTAGAGTGAGGGGAGGGCCTTGGTCCCTTCGGGCCGCTATAACAAAAGATCACAGCCATCCCCAGTGGCTCAGAAGGTAAAGCATCTGCCTGCAATACGGGAGACCCAGGTTCGATCCATGGGTCGGGAAGAGCCCTTGGAGAAGGAAATGGCAACCCCCTCCAGTACTCTTGCCTGGAAAATTCCATGAATGGAAGAGCCTGGTTAGCTACAATCCATGGGGTCACAAAGAGTTGGACAAGACTGAGCAACTTCACTTTTACTTTCATGGAGGCTTATAAACAATAGATGATTCTGGAGGCTGAAGACCAAGTGTGACTGGAGTCACGGTCAGGGTCAGGTCCATGTGGACCTCAGAGGGAGAAAGGGGGAGGGGCTCTGTGGTCCTTCTGAAACAGCACTGACCCCATTCCCAGGGGCTCCACTCATGATGAAGTGTCTCCCCTGGATCCCACCTCCTAATACCATCACATGGGCATCAAGATCTAATGCATGAATCCAGGGGAGACACAAACATAACAGGAGCTTAAGTGAACATCCCTGGGCTATACTTTTGAGTTATTGCTTTTTCTATTTTTTTACTTAACGAGATAAAAGCCAGATATGATCAACCAGAATTACTATTCTTTTTAAAATTAAAATTAATAGAAATGTTGCACCAACTTTGGATACTTGGGATAAACCACCCTTGATTGTGGTGTATAACTATTTTTATACATTGTTGGGTTCTATTTGCTAATATTTTCATATAGATTTTTACGTTTATGTTCATGAGAGGTATTGGTTGGTAGTTTCATTTTTTAGAATTTACTTTTGACTGTGCTGGGGCTTCATTGCTGTGTGGGCTTTTCTCTAGTTGCAGCACACAGGGGTTGCTCTCCACTTGTGGTGCATGGGCTTCTCACTGAGGCGGCCTCTCTTGTGAAGCGTGGGCTCTTGAGCACAGGTTCAGTAGTTGCGGTGCACGGGCTTAGTCACTCTGTGGCGTGTGGAATCTTCCTGGACCAGAGATCAAACCTGTGTCCCCTGCACTGGCACGTGGATTCTTATCCACCGTTCCAACAGGGAAGTTCATTATAGGATTTCTGTTGTTCTAAATTAGTTAAAGTGTGTCTGTGACCCAGAATGTGGTAAGGTATATCTTTGTGAATCTTCCATGTGAGCATGAGAATAATGTGTGTTCTGTTGTTGCCATAATTCACAGATGTGAATTGTATCCAATTGATGGATGTTATTTTTTAAATATTTCTTTATTTGGCTATGTGGGGTCTTAGCTGTGGCATGCAGGACCTTCACTGCATCGTGTGGAATCTTTTATTGCAGCTCGCAGACGTGCAGGCTCAGCACTTGGGGGGTGTGGGCTCTGAAGCTTGTGGCTTCAGTAGTTGTGGCACACGGCCTTAGTTGCTCTGTGGCATGTGGGATCTTAGTTCCTGAACTAAGGATTCGGTTCAAACCCTGAACCAGGGTTTGAACTTGTGTCCTTTGCATTGTAAGGCAGATTCTTAACCACTGGACCACCAGGGAAGTTCCTACATGTTATTGTTGAGTTTAACTGTGTCCTTCCTGCTTTTCTGCCTGGTGATCTAATAGACAGGTGTTGAAATCTCCAGCTCAGATAGTGGGTTTACCTATGTCTTTTGCAATTCTATTAGTTTCTCCTTCACACAGTTTATCCATTATTATTCTCATCCCCATGAAAGATTGTTACGTCTTCCTGGTAACTGATCCCTTTATCATTATTTAATGCCCTCTTTATCCCTGATCCCTTTCTTTGCTTTGAAGCTTGTTCTCTGTACAATTAATAGGCTACTCCTGCTCTCTCTTGGGCTTCCCTGTTGGCTCAGAGGTTAAAGTGTTTGCCTGCAATGTGGGAGACCTGGGTTCAAACCCTGGGTTGGAAGATCCCCTGGAAAAGGAAATGGCAACCCAATTCCAGTATTCTTGCCTGGAGAATCCCATGGACGGAGGAGCCTGGTGGGCTACAGTCCGCGGGTCGCAAAGAGTCGGACACGACTGAGCGACTTCACCTTCACCTTCGCTTTCGCTCTCTCTTGACTACTGTTTACATGTGTATTTTCCTTCATCTGTTTGTCTTTATACTCAGCGTGAGTTTCCTATAGACAACATAAGATTGAGTCTGCTGTTTTGATCCAGCTTACAATTACTGATCATTTAGAGCACTGACTTTCAAAGTGATTATTGATGTAGTTGGATTAGTATCTACCATTTTTGTTACTGTAGTTTATTTGTTGCCCTTTTCCATCTAATTCTTTGGACACTTTTCCTGCCTTTTGTGATTTTACCTGAGCATTTTGGATGATGTCATTTTCTCCCTTTTGTTAGCATATCACTTAAATATTCTTTTTTGCTTTTTTTAGTGGTTGCCCTAGAGTTTGCATCATACATTTACAGCTAATCGAAGGCCACTTTCAAATAATGTCATAATTCAAAGGTAGTATAAATACCTAAAATAACAAAATAATCCTAGTCCCTTCTTTCAATCCCTCGAATCTTTGCTGTCATTTTTAAAATTTATATACAAGCACGTTGTTGTTGTGTTTAGTCACTAAGTTATGTCCAAGTATTTGTGACCCCGTGGACTGTAGCCTGCCAAGATCCTCTGTCCATGGGATTTCCCAGGCAAGAATGCTGGAGCAGGTTGCCATTTCCTTCACCAGGGAATCTCCCTGACCCAGGGATCAAACCTGCATCTCGTGAATTGGCAGGTGGATTCTTTACGGCTGAGCCATCTGGGAAGCCCATATACAAGCATATATAAGTATATAATATATGCATACATAATTGAATATATTGTTGGTAGTATTATTTAACTAAATGTTATCTGATAGATACATGAGAAATATGAAAAATAAGTTTATTTTGACTTCACTTATTCTTTCCTCAATGCTCTTTCTTACTTTATGTAGGCCTGAGTTTCTGACCTTCTCGCTAAACAACTATTTTTTTCTTCTGCATAAACAATTTATTATTTTCCTTCTCTAAACAACTTATTTGTACCATTTCTTCCAAGGCAACAAATTCACTCAATCTTTGTGTTTCTGAGAAAGTTTATACTTCTCCTTCATCTTTGATAGGTAATTTTGCAGAATATAAAATTCTAAGTTGGTTATTTTTTTCTCAACACTAAATACCATACTCTCTTCTTGCTATCATGGATTCTGATAAGTCAAATGTAATCCTTAGCTTTGTTCCTCTAGGGTGTTAGAGAATGATTAAAGAAAATTCAGGAAATACAAAGAAACTTTAACCCTTCATGAAACAGTCTCCATTTGGAAAACTGAAAAATGGGGGAGAAGGCAAGAAGCTTTTCTAAGAAAGAATGAAGAACAAGATGGAGACAAATAGAAAATTTCTGATTGGTTGGGCAAAACAGTCAATCTCGTTTAGGATGAGAAGGAGCAAGGTAATAAGTATAGATCCAAGAATTGGTTTGGCCTTTGGGGATTGACTGACTGGCTATGCAGTGTTTCTGGCCAAGAGGAACATGTCTAGAGACACAAAAGTCACGTAAGTTTCAGTTTTCTGCCAAGGCATTCTAGGCAGGAGCAGTTCAATCTTGGACCTAGAAAGTTATTTCAACACCAGACAAAGTGCTTGTTTTTGTCCCCTCTCCCCACCCCTGTGTCTCTCAGGACTTCTTGTTTATCTTTGGTCTTATGTAGATTGAGCATAAAATTCCAGCCAGTATTGTTTCATAACCCTAAAAACAATGATGTCATTCAAGTGTTGCACTCAATATGCCAGCAAATTTGGAAAACTCAGCAGTGGCCATAGGACTGAAAAGGTCAGTTTTCATTCCAATTCCAAAGAAGGGCAATGCCAAAAAATGTTCAAACCGTGACACAACTGTGCTTATGTCACATGCTAGCAAGGTAATCCTCAAAATCCTTCAAGCTGGGCTTCAGCAGAACATGAACGAAGAACTTCCAGATGTACAAGCTGGATTTAGAAAAGGCAGAGGAACCAGAGGTCAAATTGTCAACATCTATTGGCTCATAGAAAAAGCAAGAGAATTCCAGAAACATCTACTTCTGTTTCATTAACTACACTAAAGCCTTTGATTGTGTGGATAACAACACAAACTGTAGAAAATTCTTAAAGAGATAAGAATACCAGACCATCTTACCTGCCTCTGAGAGACTTGTATGCAGGTCAAGAGCATTAGAGCCAGGCATGGAACAATGAACTGGTTCCAAATTGGGAAAGGAGTACGTCAAGGCTGTATATTGTCACCTTGCTTCTTTTAACTATGCAGAGAACTTCATGTGAAATGCTGGGGTGGATTAGTTACAAGCTGGAATCAAGATTACTGGGAGAAATATCCAGATGATATCCAGATATCCAGATATCCAGATGATACCACTGTAATGGCCAAAAGCAAAGAGAAACTATAGGGACTCTTGATGAGAGTAAATGAGAAGAATGAAAAAGCTGGCTTAAAATTCAGCATTCAAAAAACAAAGATCATGGCATCTGGTCCCATCACTGCATGGCAAATAGATGGGGAAATAATAGAAACAATGAGAGACTTTATTTTCTTGGGCTCCAAAATCACTGCAGATGGTGGCTGCAGCCATGAAATTAAAAGACACTTGCTCCTTGGAAGAAAAACTATGACCAATCTAGACAACATATTAAAAACTGGAGGCATCACTTTGCCAACACAGGTGTGTCTAGTGAAAGCTATGGTTTTTGCAGTAGTCATGTATAGATGTGAGAGTTGGACCATAAAGAAGGCTGAGCGCCGTAGAATTGAAGCTTTTGAACTGTGGTAATGGGAAGACTCTTGAGAGTCCTTTGGACAGCAAACAGATCAAACCAGTCAATCCTAAAGAAAATCAACCCTGAATATTCATTGGAAGGACTGATGCTGAAGCTCCAATACTTTGGTCACCTGATGCAAAGAGCCAGCTCATTAGAAAAGACCCTGATGCTGGGAAAGATTGAAGGCAGGAGAAGGGGAAGACAAAGGATGAGATGGTTGGATGGCATCACCGACTCAGTGAACATGAGCTTGAGCAAACTCCAGGAGATGGTGAAAGACAAGGAAGCCTGGAGTGCTGTAGTGCTTGTGTGTCTCCACTCCAAAGAGTCTGACATGACTTAGTGACTGAGCAACCACAAATTGTTTCATATATTGCATTTGTTTCTTTCTCTCTTCTCCCTCAGTTAGGCTCCGATGATCCTAACCAGGTGGGTTAGGTTCTCATTCCTAGGTCTCCCCAAGTGCAGCCTTATTGAGAGGATCAGAGTGCTCTCTCTGTTAGAGCATAAAGGGTTTTCTCACTGATATTTAATGTGAGGATCTGGTCGAGCTCCTCAGGGTAAACCCCACAGTCTTGTGGGTGTCCCCCCCATCATTAGGTCCTTCTGGAGTTTTTAACACAGCCTGTCTCCACTGAGGCTCTGGCAATTCATAAATTACAGTTAAGGCTTTCCTAGCCCAGAACTGGCTCCTGTGGGAATTTCCACTTGTGTGTCTCCACTCCAGATGTTTCGCTCTCCCATGTGGGATTCAGGAGCGGAACAGAGGTGGGTAGTTCCTGGCTCCTGGGCAACTAGGCAGTGAGGAAACCTGAGTAGGTTAGCCTCTGAAAAGTGGTTTCTCTTGAGGACAGGTCTGGTGAAGGCCTGGAGCACTGGGGAAAAAATGATCCTCAAAAAAAATGTCATGAAGAAGTCCTTGGACCTTATAATCAAAAGCAACATTTCTTAGTGCCAATAAAAAGTGCACATTCGGTTTTGACTTGATTTACTGATCATCAATCCTTGAGTTGAGAAGATCCCTTGGAAAAACGAATGGCTACCCACTCCAGTATTCTTGCCTGGAGAATTCCATGGACAGAGGAGCCTGGGGGGCCAGACTCCATGCGGTCGCAAAGAGTCGGACCCAACTGGAGTGACTGACACACTTTTGCTTCTTATCCAGTGACATGTTTTCAATGACATTTATATGATAATATTTAAAGCTTTGAAAATGCAGTTTTGTTAGTTTGAGTTCATCTTCTCTATACTCAAAAGCCGCACATGGTAAGTACAAGCTGGGAGGACATCTGTGCAAGTAATTCAGGGAAGCTTGAGAACGCGACTGTGTCAGCAGGATGCGATGAACTCTGTGGCAGACTAGTGTGTGTGAGACTGGTTTTCTTGGAGATGAGATATTCAAGGCCACATAGGAAGACAGTTCAGACATTGTCTTGACCAAGGCCTTCCCAACAGGGTAATTCCTAAATGACAGACTCTGAAGAATAAGTAGTCTGTTCCTGGGAACCATGCGAATGTCTCCTCATCAGATATTTGTTTACATAACGAATCGTTGCCCGAGATACTGAGCCACCCTGAATCCTTGACACGCTGTTTTTGTGCAATATAGAAACTCACAAGTGTTGTCTTATGTGACTGCACAAACCACCTAAAATATTTTAGCAGATTCAAGGCCACTTCTGCTTTCACCTGCCTCATTCTTTTTAGAGAGAGAGATCTGTTTTTAAGGTAGGGTTCAAATGGTACATGAGACCAGAATCTCTTTTTCCCTTTTTTTAAAAAAAAATTATTGGAGTATAATTGCCTTATAGCATTCTGTTCATTTCTGCTGTACAGCAGTAGAATCAGCTGTATGTATAACTATATAGTTATAGTAAAGTGAATCAGCTGTATGTATAACTATGTCCCCTCTTCTTTTCGATTTCCTCCTAATTTAGGTCACCAAGGGGGACAGAGGGGTTGGATGATTTGGGAGATTGGGATTGACATATAGACACTATTGATACTATGAATAAAATAGGTAATTAATGAGAACCTACTGTATAGCACAGAATCTTCTTTAAAAAATTTTATTTATTTGTTTATGGTTTTACTGGGTCTTCATTGCTGGGTGGGTTTTTTCCTAGTTGTGGTACATGGTGGCTTCTCTTGTAGCTCCTGGACTCTAGAGCACAGGCTCAGTAGTTGTGGCACAGGCTTAGTTGCTCTGCAGCATGTGGGATCTTCCCATACCAGGGATCGAACTCATGTCTCCTGCATTGGCAGCTGGATTCTTTACCACTGAGCCACCAGAAAAGCCCCCAGAATCTTTTTAGAATACTCTTCTCTCAGCCATTAACATACTCTGGCAATCAGATTGATACACTTTTTAAATAAATTTAAGTTTCTTTTTCTTTAAGTAGGGGAAGTTAATACTGCTTCAAATATTTTCTAAAGTTAGGTTTTAAATTTCACATTTGTGTATCCCAGGAGGTAGGTGGGACTTTCCAATATGACAGTAAGGGTCAATCGCACAAATTCATCTTTAATCATAACATGCTTACATTGTGGAAATGTGCATAAATTATTAATTACAGCTCATTAAATTTTTACAAATGGCAACTCACACCAGTATTCTTGCCTGGAGAATCCCATGGACAGATGAGCCTGGCAGGCTACATTCCATGGGGTTGCAAGGAGTCAAACATGACTGAGCGACGAACACTTTCACTTTCAACTTTTCTCAAGCAAAAAAAAATCTAGGTATCTTTTGTTCGTACTCTCATAAATTAAGACTGTCTTGTAAAGATCTATTGGGACTGTACCTTGGTCTTCATAGCCTGAATTTCTGTGGCTTCTTCTCAAAATGCCTTCAGTTGTCACCAGAGCTACTCCTGTTCTCTACTCAAAACTTGCCCCCCCGCCCCCGGCACCAATTTTTAGAAGGAGTGAGCATATGTCTTTAAGTTCAAGGGTCCGGAGATCTCAAGCCAGGCCCCCAAGAAGTTTATAGTCAGTTTTTCAGGGGCCGTAAACCTAATCCCAGAACACTGACCAAGATGATGACTTATCCAGGAGACAGCTTCTCCAGAAGACCCAGGGAGCAAGCTCCCAGTGTCAGAGGCTGGTTGTCCTCTTTCCGTCTGCTCTCCTGTGTTCTCTGCTTGTGTCCTCACTTCTTCGCTTACTTAAGTAAGTAAGTAAGTAAAGTCGCTCAGTCGTGTCCGACTCTTTGCGACCCCATGGACTGTAGCCTACCAGGCTCCTCCCTCCATGGGATTCTCCAGGCAAGAGTACTGGAGTGGGTTGCCGTTTAGAATCTAGATTATTAACAGACACTCAAACCTCTTATCTACAATGTGTATATGTTTCCCATCTTTAATTTTTCTTTTCATGCTTTGAGTCACTCCTCGTGTGTCTTTTCATTAAGATGCATGTGCAGTATAATTATTGTTTTTTACTTGTGTTCCTTTGAATGACAACCAGCTTCCTCTGATGCTAGTTCATTGCAATAAGAAAGGTTATTTTCTGTGTAATTGGAATCAAGCAATAAGTGCTTTGTAAATGACAAAACAATGGGTCAAGTGTCCAGAAAAATAAAACTCCCCTCAAACCTAGACATGAAGATGTCTGCCTGAACAATAACAACACTTGGCAACTTTGTAGCCCATGTTTCACAGAAATAGAGCTTGGACACCCTTAGCTCCTGCTGAATACAGGACTGCAAACCCTGAGACGTGTCTTTCTTAGTATTATTCCATGTTGCTTTGCTCAAATGTGTCATCACCAAAATCCGAAATACTGAGAAATGTACTTTGTCCCTTCAAATGGTCCAACAAGTGATCTTTGAGAAAAAAGAAATAGAAAATCTGACAGTAATAATTCTGAAAAACCGCCACCACAGCCTTGTCATATATCCACAGCTCACCAAAAAGCAGTGAAGATGGAAATAGCTTCTGTTTGCAGACAACAGTGTTGTAATATCCATCTTGAGCTGACATGGATGTCAAGGGGGAGGGGCTGAGAGCTTAAACCCATGTGGTTTTGGTTTTCCCTGTAATTAGAATCTATACATCCCCAAGATACATTCCTGTCATTCCGTGAAGGCTGCGAAAAATTAAAGACAAAATAAATCTGGTTCTGGGAAATACTCAGCCCAGAATATCAACTGTAAATTAGCAAAAATACCTGAATTATCAAGTTCAGTTCAGTTCAGTCGCTCAGTCGTGTCCGACTCTTTGCAACCCCATGACTCGCAGCACGCCAGGCCTCCCTGTCCATCACCAACTCCCAAAGTTTATTCAAACTCATGTCCATTGAGTCGGTGATGCCATCCAGCCATCTCATCCTCTGTCGTCCCCTTCTCCTGCCCTCAATCACTCCCAGCATCAGGGTCTTTTCC
>SJYT01050736.1:25939-40947 GCA_006410635.1 Cephalophus harveyi | reverse complement strand
GAAACTCCAGTACTTTGGCCACCTCATGCGAAGAGTTGACTCATTGGAAAAGACTCTGATGCTGGGAGGGATTGGGGGCAGGAGGAGAAGGGGACGACAGAGGATGAGATGGCTGGATGGCATCACTGACTCGATGGACGTGAGTCTGAGTGAACTCCGGGAGATGGTGATGAACAGGGAGGCCTGGCGTGCTGCGATTCACGGGGTCGCAAAGAGTCGGACACGACTGAGCGACTGAACTGAACTGAACCTGAATTTCTATGCTGGGCTTCCCAGGTGGCACCCAGCTGTCAATGTAGGAGACATGGGTTCCAATCCTGGGTCAGGAAGATCCCCTCGAGTAGGAAATGGCAATACACTCCAATATTCTTGCCTGGAAAATTCCATGGACAGAGGAGCCAGGCGGGCTACAGTCCATGGAGTCGCAAAGAGTCAGTCATAACTGAGCAACTGAACACACACATATAAAATGACAGGGAAGTAAGTAGGACCACTCCTGAGATCCAGGGCAAACATCATGGAGAAAATTAAACCTTCCTGTAGGCTGGTCTATAGACAAGGTTTTACAAAACACTTAAACAATTCCACTCTTACAAATAAAATTTGGAATGACTTTTTAATGCTATTGCTGTTGTTTTTCAGATTTCCTACTTACAACCCCAAGGAGTAGGTAAATGCTTTTCACACCATTGTCATCACAGAGAGATCAACTTTTTCAAAATGCGTCACAAGATAAGAATCACATCCTAGTTGAAGAGCAATGTTGGAAACCACTATATTAGACTTGTTTTTTTTTCCTAATATTTATCTATTTGGCTCCACCAGGTGAGTAGTGGGGTGCAGGATTTTTAGTTGTGGCATGCAAACTCTTAGTTGCAGTGTGTGGGGTTTAAGTTCCCTGATCATGGATTGAATCTGAGCCCTCTGCACTGGGAACTCAGAGTCTTAACCACTGAACCACTAGCAAAGTTCCTAGATTTTCATTTAAGAGTAAAACATTTGATTAACCCATGTGATGAGATTTTATTTGATATTCTATAAACTTACTAGTGGAGAAGGCAATGGCACCCCACTCCAGTCCTCTTGCCTGGAAAATCCCATGGACGGGGGAGCCTGGTAGGCTGCAGTCCATGGGGTCGCGAACAGTCGGACACGACTGAGCAACTTCACTTTTATCCATTGGAGAAGGAAATGGCAGCCCACTCCAGTGTTCTTGCCTGGAGAATTCCAGGGACGGGGGAGCCTGGTGGGCTGCCATCTCTGGGGTCGCACAGAGTCAGACACGACTGAGGTGACTTAGCAGCAGCAGCAGCAAACTTACTAGAGGGTTTCCCCAGTGGCTCAGTGGTAAAGAATCCATGTTCAAGGGAGCAGCCACAGGAGACTCGGGTTCCATCCCTGAGTTGGGAAGATCCCCTGGAGGAGGCACCTGGTGGGCTAGAGCCCCTATTGTCACAAGAGTCAGACACAACTGAAGCAACTTAGCAGGCACGTGCATGCAAACTTACTAGAAAAGAGGATGGAGCTGAAGGTCAAGATTTTTCCCCATTGTTCTGACACTCTGCCCACTCTCTGTGGACATGTACTGTGAAATTGATCTATTTTTCAGAGTTGTGGGTTATATAGTGGCAATATTTCAAGTTCTTGTTGATATTGAGAACATACCTAAATCTTTTACAGTGCATACGTGCATGCTAGGTCATTTCAGTCGTGTCTGACTCTTTGCGACCCCATGGACTGTAGCCCACCAGGCTCCCCTGTCCCTGGGATTTTCCAGGCAAAAATACTGGAGTGGATTGCCATGCCCTCCTCCAGGAGATCTTTCCTATCCAGGGATCAAAACTATATTTTTTATGTCTTCTGCATAGGTAGGTGGGCTCTTTACCACTAGTGCCACCTGGGAAGCCCAAAACTTTTTATAGTATTCTATTGTTATTCAGTGGAGAACGAAATGGCAACCCACTCCAGTTCTTGCCTAGAGAATCCCGTGGACAGAGGAGCATGGTGGACTGCTGTCCATGGGGTTGCACAGAGTTGGACACGACTGAAGTGACTTAGCATGCATGCATTGTTATTCACAGATTTGTTTTCCATAATTTCAGTTACCTATGATCAACTTTGGTCTGAAAATATTAAATGGAAAATTCCAGAAATAAATAATTCATATTTTAAATTGAACAAAATTTTGTGTAGCTGGATAAAATCTTGCACCATCCTGCTTCATTCCACTTGAGATTATGCCTGTGTCTGGCATATTCATGCTGTATATGTGAGGAAGACACTTAGTAGCCATCTCAGGTATCACATCCATTGTGGTATCACAGTGCTCCTGTTCAAGGAACCTTCATTTTACTTAATAATGGTCCCAAAGCATAAGAGCAGTGATGCTGGCAATTCAGATAATCCTTTACTGTGCCTAATTTATAAGTTAACTTTATCATAGCTATGTCTGTATAGGAAAAAAACAGTATACGTAGGGTTATATACTATCTGAGGTTTCACGCAAACATTTGAGTGTACTGGAATTTAACCCCTGCAGATAAGGGGAGACTACTAAGAATCCAATTATTCTCAAATCTCCCAAGGTTTATTTTATTAAAAATTCATCAATTTTTTTCATATTTCAAAGCACATTTTTCCTAGTTAAAATAGCTTTATCTCCCAATAATAAAAATAGCACTGATAAATCATGAAAAACTAAAATAATATTAAAAAGTAAAACAAACTGAAGATTACCATGGCTAGCTGTTTGGCCATTTCATCACTCATCAAGATGTGTATAAGAGACAGGTCATGCTGTATATAGATATATATTCTATAACCAATGTTTTCACTAGATGATATGACAAAAACATCTGTCATGCCAATAAATAAAAATCTATATTGTAGATACCTGGTTCATAGTTTGGCCATAATACTTTATCTGTTCATTCATATGTAGATGTACATTTAGTTTTTCCCCCTAGTTTATTGCTATTATAAAATTGACTTTGATTAACAAATATATAGACACAGTTTTGTGCATATATCTGGTTATTGCCTCTAAATATATTCCAGGAAGTAGGGTTGCTAAATTGGGGGATATATTATTTTAAATAACATTGATACATAAATTGTATACTCAACATAGCAACCAACAGAGAATGAGGGCATTTCCTTATACCCATCCTTTCTAGACTTTCTAATAGATTTTGTTGGTCCTTTAAATAT
Organism: Cephalophus harveyi; assembly: GCA_006410635.1. Lineage (NCBI taxonomy): Eukaryota > Metazoa > Chordata > Mammalia > Artiodactyla > Bovidae > Cephalophus > Cephalophus harveyi. The sequence goes on along the minus strand of SJYT01050736.1, from coordinate 37,737 downwards.
TCCAAAACCTTATTGGCATTGAAGGGGATCAGAATATTACGCCCTCCAAAAAAATGTCATTTTGGCATAGGGATTATTTTGAGCTGAAGGCGATTGCAAAACGGCAAACACGAGCTTGCTGCCCTCCATCCTCCTGCCTGAGAGCAGAACATAAATTTCCTCTTACAAAGGTAATATACATTTCCATTTGTAAAGGTGTTCCCTCTCCCGTATCAGGAAGACCTGAGATAGCACTGAAATAAGTCTGTAGGATGCCTCTTAGTAAACAACCCTTACTTACCATACATTTCCTAGTCATCTTCCACAACTGATTGCTCTTTTTTTAAAAAATTTTACATAAACTTCTAGTACACTTTATTGATTTAGGGGCCAAACATTAGGACAGTTAAGAAAATGCCTCCTTGAAAATGATACATCCCAGGGCTCTTGAGTGATGTCAGTCACAGGATTTGAGGATGAAAAGGACAGTCTTTGGATGATGTTGCTTAGGATATTTGCTCATTTATTAAAAAGGATCCTTTCGCACGACGTGAATGGAAGAAGGCAAGAGTGTAGGGCTGTGATGTGTGCTGGGTGGTTGCCGTGAGCTTACCCATGAGGGCAGGTGGGCTGGTAAATCAGTGCTGAGTTGGGAAGGGAGAGACACCAGCCTGTCCCACCTGCCTCCTGACGCCACTAAACTTGATTAGCTGAGCCACTGTCCCTGGAACACACTCTGTGTCCCTTTCCAGTGTGAAGATGACGTTTTGATCTCGTGCTATGGGGAATCAGGGTTAGTCGTCAACTTCTGCCCTGATCCAAGCTACAGGACGGCAAAGCGACAGTGTGACTTCCCGCATACCTGGGTTGGCAGGAGGCGCTGATAAAAGCTGAAGTCTTAGGGCACTGGCTTTGTGAAATATTGTCACCAGTCCAGAGTAAATGAAAATGTGATTCCTTACAAATAATGCTGCATCTGCATTTCTACCTGTACCCTCCAGTTAGTGTTTTTAAAGATTAGTTTTCCCCTTTATCTATACATTTTAAGACTCCGGCTTCATGAAAGGAATTGATTCACCGCAGCATGGCCGCTCTTCCCTTCTTGTGCCCTCCATCTCCTCCCCTCCAGCCTTACCCTGACCACGCCCCCCTCTGCCCAGCACCTACGGGCAGGGACCAGGCCATGCGGTGATGAGCAGCGATGCAGTCCTGCCTGGCCTTCTGTTTCTGGGATGTGGCTTTGGACAACGCTGCTAGGATGCTGCAAACAGGACATCACGGGTCTGGGATGCATCGATGGCAGAGTGGAGCCCCTTTACTGTCTTACTCCACCGATGGATGGTCTCACTGTGGTAGGTCTCAGGGTGGATTTTCAAGGCCTTCTTATTATCATCTGATCGGCGGATCAAGGGTTCCTCTGTGATACCATCTTTCATGGATGCCTTTAGGGGATTGAACTCCTTGTGTAGGAATGGCCATTCTGGGGGCCTTCCTGTGAGTCTCTGGATTAGCAGAGAGCCTGGGATGCTGAACTCAATCACAGAATCAAGCTTCTCTTTCCTCTTCTTGGTGAGGTCACCAAGCCTTTCTGCCTGCCTCACAGTCTGAGAGAAGCCATCTAGAATCCTATTTCTGCATGGAGAGATCTCCCAATTCTTCTCAATGAGCTCCGTGGCCATTTCATCACTCATCAGTTTTCCAGCATCCATAGTTGCCTTCAGCTTTTCTCCCAGATCTGAGCCAGAAGACCCTTAGCATGTCCCCAGTAGCCAAATGGCAGACACAGAAGTTTTCAATAGATTTGGGTGCCTGGGGACCCTTGCCGGCTCCAGGTGGCCCGGGTACCTTGGGATACTCTTGAGTTGGTGCTGCCTCAGGCACATTGGTGGCCTTCGAAGCCTCTCACTGCTCATCCCACACCCCGTTGCTCTTTTTAAAATGATAGATAAGCCCTCAGTCTAAACACTTCTTTGGGTTTTCACTCTTTTCTGTAGAGTTTCCATGTACATAAAATATATATGCCTTTCTCCTCTTAAACTGTCTTTTGCCAGTTTAATTTGCATGTCTCAAGTACAGAACTTAAGAGCATAGAGGAAAAGCTTTTCATTCCTTTTAGCATAAAATACATTCTTGTGTGTGGTGTCATAAAGTTGAATGGAGAAGGTATTAAAGTTTAACAAATTTAAACAGTTCTCAAAATAAATTTCACAGTATCTTGCTTATAGTAGAGAATGGTTAGCTAGAAATAGCTCTCAGATAGCTGTGATTGCAGCCCAGCAAAGCAAGATCCCCAAAGCTCATAATGAGTAAGAGATAATTGCTTCCTTCTTTCTTATCTTCCTCCCTCCTCTCTCCCTCCTCTTTCTGTCTTCTATTCTGTTGAAAACCCCAACTGAAAACATACTTGATCCCTCAGTTTTCTTAGGTGCTGGAACTTAAAGTATGCATGTCTTTCTCTAGGGGTTTATAAATGATGGTGTGCAGACAACTGCAATAAAACAAACGGTCTTGATAATAGTGACTTCCTAAGATCATGGCATCTGGTCCCATCACTTCATGGGAAATAGATGGGGAAACAGTGGAAACAATGTCAGACTTTATTTTTGGGGGGCTCCAAAATCACTGCAGATGGTGACTGCAGCCATGAAATTAAAAGATGCTTACTCCTTGGAAGGAAAGTTATGGCCAACCTAGATAGCGTATTAAAAAGCAGAGACATTACTCTGCCAACAAAGGTCCATCTAGTCAAGGCTATGGTTTTTCCAGTGGTCATGTATGGATGTGAGAGTTGGACTGTGAAGGAAGCTGAGCACCGAAGAATTGATGCTTTTGAACTGTGATGTTGGAGAAGACTCTTGAGAGTCCCTTGGACTGCAAGGAGATCCATCCAGTCCATTCTGAAGGAGATCTGTCCTGGGTGTTCTTTGGAAGGACTGATGCTAAAGCTGAAACTCCAATACTTTGGCCATCTCATGTGAAGAATTGACTCACTGGAAAAGTCTCTGATACTGGGAGGGATTGGGGGGCAGGAGGAGAAGGGGACGACCGAGGATGAGATGGCTGGATGGGATCACTGACTCGATGGCCGTGAGTCTGAGTGAACTCCGGGAGTTGGTGATGGACAGGGAGGCCTGGCGTGCTGCGATTCATGGGGTCGCAAAGAGTCGGACATGACTGAGCGACTGAACTGAATTGAATTGTTTAATTTAATAGGTGGCAAAAAGACTTTCCCATTGTAGGAGTATTTCCTGGTGAAATGAACAAAGTCTTTGGAGTTAAACACCTGTGCTTGTTCAGTTGTGTCTGACTCTTTGTGACTTCATGGACTCTAGCCCACTAGGCTCCTCTGTCCATGGAACTTTCTAGGCAAGAATACTGGAGTGGGTTGCCATTTCCTGCTCCAGGGCATCTTCCTGACCCAGGGATGGAATCTTTATCTCTTGTATCTCCTGCACTGGCAGGTGGGTTCTTTACCACTGCTCCACCCGGAGAGTTAGATGAGTGTGAGTTTAAAGTTTGTCTCTTCCACTTGTCAACAGAGGCAAGCCTCTTAACTCTTGCTAAACCTCAAGGTCCTCATTTGCAAATTAATCATGATTCAGAAATTCTTTGAGAATTAAAGATTTTTTAGATTACATAGCCCAGGTTTTGCATTTGATAAATATTATTTTCACTCTTTATTATTGGTTGAAGTTTCACAATAAAAACTACAGAAGGTTAGGGCTGGTAGAATTTACCTTTAAAGAAAACCAAGTTTGGGTTCTTTACAGTAAAGTTAAAAACAACAAGACAAAATAAAAAAAATATGAGGCTTAAAATGGGCAAGGATATATAGTGATTAGCTCAGGGTTACACAAGTTGAAAGTTAAAAGACTCAGGGTGTAGTGCTTACATGAGATCAATTCTTTAAGACTTTATCCCCTTTCAAAATTCAAATTACATCAGAGAGAGATAACATCCTGAGGCTGGTTATCAGTTATAATTTAGTGCTACTGTTTATAAACCCAGTAAAACATTTCCTGAGATAATGATAACTTTTATATTTCATATAAAATCAGGAACTATAGAAAAAGATGAAACAAATCACATACTCTGAGGGGAAAAAAATAGCAGGAAGAGAGCCCGTGTAATTCACCAACAGAGGGAGGGGGAATCTCTCTGCTAGGCATTTTCCTATGGTATTGCATTACCTTATTTTGTTGTTGTTTTTACTCCTTTGATAATATGAGATGGATGACATTATCTCCATTTTGAAGAAAAGATCTGAAGTTCAGTGAGAAATTTAGTGATGAGCAATAGAATCTGTTCTCAGAAGTGTATCAGCTTGACTTCAAATCCTATGGTATTCCCAATGTAGCATAATGCCTTCAGCCAAATCTGGCTTCCTAATTAACAGCTCTGAAATGAAAGTGAAAGTGTTAAGTCAGTCAGTCCTGTCTGACTTTCTGTGACCCCATGGACTGTAGCCTACCAGGCTCCAGTGTCCATGGAATTCTCAAGGCAATAATACTGAAGTAAGGTTAACCTAGCTGCTCCATCCAGCTTGTAGTCCGAACATAAATTGATAGGCATTTTGGGGGGGGAATTTAGAACAAAGTGATTCCTTTGATAGAAAAGATCATACCCAAAAGAAAATGAGAGCTTAAACTTAAAACAAAAGTAGAAAAAACTTAGTTAGACCTAATACTTAAGAAAAGGGCTTCCTTTGTGGCTCAGCTGGTAAAGAATTTAACTGCAATGCGGGAAACCTGGGTTTGATCCCTGGGTTGGACAAATTTCCTGGAGAAGAGAAAGGCTACCCACTCCAGTATCCTGGCCTGGAGACTTCCATGGACTGTATAGTCCATGGGGTCACAAAGACTCAGACACAACTGAGCAACTTTCGCTTCACTTAAGAAGAAAGCAGGCTATATATATTTATTTTTACAACTATCAGATCAGAAGGGTACCCAAGTTTTGTCTCCCAAATCTCTTCTGTCCTCATTGTCCTTAATAGAGACACAGTTCTTAGGGTTTGTCATAGCAGTCATTCTTAAATTGATGTAGCACTTGACACTTTGCCACACTTTGCATCTCTTTGTTAGCACCTCTGCTTTCAGTGACAATCCCCACAGACAAGATAGGAGGGCGTTTTATTTTCCAGGCTTCCAGATCTGGTTAGAGTTATAGGAAGAGTGGTAGAGAGGATGAAAACAAAACGGAGGGGACTTAGGGGCATGACACGGCAGTTAAAAGGACAGTTTGTCTCCTATATTGATTTCGTACAGTAAGCCTTGTTGGGGTGAATGAGTAGGAGAAAATCTAGATAGGCTCTACACTTAGGCCTTAGTAACCCAAGTATTTGCTCTGTTCAACTTCATTGTAAAAGATTATTGTTTATTTTGTGATTATGTCTGTGAAGTAAACATAGTCATTATCATTATCCACAATCGTAGATTGAACAGATATTTTTTCATGTGGGGAGGACACAGAGAAGCAAAGTGATTCCCAATTCCCAGAAGGTGGTAATGATCAGCAATAGCTCAAGTTCATCTTGTTCACCTTGTAACTTGGTGCCTCAGGCCAAGTAAATCGCTGCATGCTTGTAGAAGACTGTGTTACTTTTCTGCAACACCTTTTATAGACACTTTTTATATCCTGATTCATTCCTGAAAGTGAAAGTCGCTCAGTCGTGTCCGACTCTTTGTGACCCCATGGACTATACAGTCCATGGAATTCTCCAGGCCAGAATACTGGAGAGGATAGCCTTTCCCTTCTCCGGGGGATCTTCCCAACCCAGGGACTGAATCCAGGTCTGCCACATTGCAGGTGGATTCTTTACCAACTGAGCCACCAGGGAAGCCCAGTTTGTTTCCTATGGTGATACAAATGTGGAGGCTTATATACCTTTGTCGACTGAACCCAGCCATATTCACATGACTTTCTTTGACCAATAAAATTTTGTCAGATGTGACATGTGGCATTCCATGAAATTGCTTTAGGAACTGGTATTTGGTTCATAACTATCTCTGTTTTCTCTGCATCTGTGATCATGGAAGAATAAGGTGAGATGAAATCCCTTTCAAACTGGTCAGTGAGTGTCCATAGTCAGCAGAACCCTCTTATGAGTGCCACAGAACCCTCTTATGCATATGCAATAATAATGTGAGTAAAAGATTTATTGTTTTAAGCCGCTGAGTTTTCAGGCTGTTTATCTTTGTAGCATAACCTCATGAATCCTAACAGAGTGACTAAGTAATATTTCTTGAATATTTCTTGAACAATAACCTAATTCCATGGACAGAGAAACCTGGTGGGCTACAGTCCACGGGGTTGCAAAGAATCAGAAATGACTGAGTAATTAACACACCACACACTCACACACACAACCTTTTTTTAATGTGTAATATTCACAGTTGACTCGCTATTTGCTATGGGAAGTTAAAAGTTGAATGCTACATTTTGTAAATAATTTATAAATATACCTAGAAAGCATAATTTATAAATTATAAATAATAATCCTATTATCTGATCAGGAACAGTTTCATTGAGTAGTTACTAGGCAACAGGGTTTTTGTAAGATTATAATAAGCCTATGAAAGGAAAGGAATTAATTTACTAATTCTTTAAATATTTACTGAGTGCCTACTGTGAGTCAGACATTTTGTTTAACATTTCCTATTATTCAAATATATAATACATGGGCCTGTTGAGCAGTTATTTTTTAGTTTTCATAGGGAGCTGCTAGGTGAATTCAATCCTAGCATTTAGGGAAGAGACTACATTTTAATCATTCCATTGTTTCCCTCCCCCAAAGAGGATAAATGCCTACTGGGAGACATTTACACTTAAAGACACTCTGATTATTAAGGCAAACGTGATAGCTTAATGTTAGTGGAGAGGATCATTAAAATTTATACACCCACCGAGAAGGGCCAGCCATTTCCTTTCCAGAGCAGAAGTTTATTGAATCAAGAAGTCAGCAAAAGTCAAAGCTGGGAAGAATCAGAGGACACATCATTGATTATGAGGCTTGGTGAAAAGGAAAGCTCTGGTCCTGAATGGAACTGAAGTAGCAGAGGAGCACAGCAGCAGGAAAATAGATAATATGGTTCAATTAAGACATTTTTAAAATTTCAGCTTCCAAGACTGGATGCTATTGAACTGAGCTGGAAAATGGAAATTGCTTTTCCTTAGAGATGGGGGAGGGGAGTAAATAATTCTGTAAGACCAAGATGAGCAAGGTGTTTGTGTTGGAAGTGACCCTGGAAATCCCTCAGATATCTCTGATTGAGAAACTTGCATAGTGAGCCCTTGTGAACTGGCCAGGCTCACTTAAGCAAACAGGTTTTTATGGTCATCCCTGCAAACAAAGACAACATCTCCCTCACAAGGCATGATGTATAGGATCTTTGTAGGAAATCCCCTTGAGAAGATTAGTTATTTGGGTTCAGTTCAGTTCAGTTCAGTTCAGTCGCTCAGTCGTGTCCGACTCTTTGCGACCCCATGAATCGCAACATGCCAGGCCTCCCTGTTCATTACCATCTCTCGGAGTTCACTCAGACTCACATCCATCGAGTCAGTGATGCCATCCAGCCACCTCATCCTCGGTCGTCCCCTTCTCTTCCTGCCCCCAATCCCTCCCAGCATCAGAGTCTTTTCCAATGAGTCAGCTCTTCTCATGAGGTGGCCAAAGTACTGAAGTTTCAGCTTTATCATCATTCCTTCCAGAGAAATCCCAGGGTTGATCTCCTTCAGAATGGACTGGTTGGATCTCCTTGCAGTCCAAGGGACTCTCAAGAGTCTTGTCCAACACCACAGTTCAAAAGCATCAATTCTTCGGCGATCAGCCTTCTTCACAGTCCAACTCTCACATCCATACATGACCACAGGAAAAACCATAGCTTTGACTAGACGGACCTTAGTTGGCAAAGTAATGTCTCTGCTTTTGAAAATGCTATCTAAGTTGGACATAACTTTTCTTCCAAGGAGAAAGCATCTTCTAATTTCATGGCTGCAGTCACCATCAGCAGTGATTTGGGTAATTATCAGAATATTTTAAGTAAAACTATATAACAAGATACAAAAAGCCATGGAGAAGCCATATAAACTATCTGGAGATTCTCACTGCCTTTGATCCTGTCTTTATCTCCCCCATGAAGGACAGAGAACAACTTTACACACTGTATTCCACTGACTGTAAATTCTACCCACTCTTATCAGCCAATTTTAAGTTTTACCTCCTTTAAGGATCTTTCCTGCTGCCTTAAACTGTGTATATTTCTTTCAGTAAACAATTATAAAATTTGAAATATAACCTATCATGGATGCCCTTTACAACTGCATGGAAAGTCCAAAGATAGTAGAACCATTGTCTTACTTTATCCCAGAGCTCAGCATAGTGCTATGTATATAATAAGTGCTTCATTAATATTAATTTGCTTTGATTTTATGTTTTGTTTATAATATTATAAATTTAAGGTTGTAAAAAATTTCTTTGGCTAACATATGATGCATTTTCTTAAAAAAATGGAAATGTATTAAAGTTTTATGGTCAAAACTTAAACCTACAAGTGGTACTTTTTGAATTTCAGTGATACATATTGCTCAGTTCAGTTCAGTCACTCAGTCATGTCTGACTTTTTGTGACCCCATGGACTGCAGCAAGCCAGGCTTCCCTGTCCATCACCAGCTCCTGAAGCTTGCTCAAACTCATGTCCATCGAGTCGGTGATGTCACCCATGCATCTTAGCCTCTGTCGTCCTCTTCTCCTCCTGCCTTCAATCTTTTCCAGCATCAGGGTCTTTTCCAATGAGTTGGCTCTTTACATTAGGTGGCCAAAGTATTGGAGCTTCAGCTTCAGCATCAATCCTTCCAGTGAATATTCAGGACTAATTTCATTTACGATGGAGTGGTTTGACCTCCTTTCAGTCCAAGGAATTCTCAAGAGTTTTATCCAACATCTCAGTTCAAAAGCATCAATTCTTCAACATTCAGCTTTCTTTATGGTCCAACTCTCACATCCATACATGACTACTGGAAAAGCCATAGCTTTGACTATATGGACTTTATCAGTAAAGTGATGTCTCTGCTTTTTAATATGCTGTGTAGATTTGTCATAGCTTTTCTTGCAAGGAGCAGACATCTTTTAATTTCATGGGTGCAATCAAAATCTGCAGTGATTTTGGCGCCCAAGAAAATAAAGTCTGTCACTGTTTCCATTGTTTCCCCATCTATTTGCCATCAAGTGATGTGACCAGATGCCATGATCTTAGTTTTCTGAATATTGAGTTTTAAGCCAGTTCTTTCACTCTCCTGTTTCACATTCATCAAGAGGCTCTTTAGTTCCTCTTTGCTTTCTGCCATAATGGTGGTGTCATCTGCATATCTGAGGTTATTGATATTTCTCCTCACAATCTTGAATCAAGCTTGTGCTTCATCCAGCCTGGCATTTTGCAAGATATACTCTTCATGTAAGTTAAAAATGCATGGTGACAATATAGAGCCCTGGCGTACTGCTTTCCTGATTTGGAACCAGTATGGTGTTCCATGTCTGGTTCTAACTGTTGCTTCTTGACCTGCATTCAGGTTTCTCAGGAGGCAGGTAAGGTAGTCTGGTATTCTCATCTCTTTAAGAATATTCTGCAGTTTGTTGTGATCAACACAAAAGATTTAGCGTAGTCAATGAAGCAGAATTAGATGTTTTTCTGGAATTCTCTTGTTTTTCTATGATCCAACAGCTCTTGACAATTTGTTCTCTGGTTCCTCTGTCTTTTCTAAATTCAGTTTGAATCTCTAGAAGTTCTTGGTTCATGTACTTACTGTTGAAGCCTATAAAAGATTTAGCGTAGTCAATGAAGCAGAATTAGATGTTTTTCTGGAATTCTCTTGTTTTTCTATGATCCAACAGCTCTTGACAATTTGTTCTCTGGTTCCTCTGTCTTTTCTAAATTCAGTTTGAATCTCTAGAAGTTCTTGGTTCATGTACTTACTGTTGAAGCCTAGCTTGGAGAATTTTGAGCATTACTTTGCTAGCATATGAGATGAGTGCAATTGTGCGGTAGTTTGAGCATTCTTTGGCATTGCCTTTCTTTGGGATTGGAATGAAAACTGACCTTTTCCAGTCCTGTGGCCACTGCTGAGTTTTCCAAATTAGATGGCATACTGAGTGCAACACTTTCACAGCATCATCTTTTAGGATTTGAAACAGCTCAACTGGAATTCCATCACATCCACTAGCTTTGTTTGTCGTGATGCTTCCTAAGGCCCAGTTGACTTCACATTCCAGGATGTCTGGCTGTGGGTGAGTTATCACACTATCGTGGTTGCCTGGGTCATGAAGATCTTTTTTGTGTTGTTCTTCTGTGTATTCTTGCCACCTCTTCTTAATATTTTCTGCTTCTGTTAGGTCCATACCATTTCTGTCCTTTATTCTGCCCATCTTTGAATGAAATGTTCCCTTGTTATCTTTAATTTTCTTGAAGAGATCGCCAGTCTTTTCCATTTTCTTATTTTCCTCTGTTTCTTTGCATCGATCACTGGGAAAGGCTTTCTTATTTCTCCTTGCTATTCTTTGGAACTCTGCATTCAAATGAGTATATCTTTCCTTTTCTCCTTTGCCTTTCACTTCTCTTCTTTTCTCAGCTTTTTGTAAGGCCTCCTCAGACTACCATTTTGCCTTTTTCACATTTCTTCTTCGTGGGGATGGTTTTAATCATAGCCTCCTGTACTATGTCATAAACCTCTGTCCATAGTTCTTCAGGCACTCTATCAGATCTAATCCCTTGAATCTATTTGTCACTTCCACTGTATAATTGTAAGGGATTTGATTTAGGTCATACCTGAATGGTCTAGTGGTTTTCCCTACTTTCTTCAATTTAAGTCTGAATTTGGCAATAAGGAGTTCATGATCTGAGTCACAGTCAGCTCCTGGTCTTGTTTTTGCTGACTGTATAGAGTTTATCCATATTTGGATGCAAAGAATATAATCAATCTGGCTTTGGTATTGACCATTTGGTGATGTCCTGTGTAGAGTCGTCTCTTGTGTTATTAAAAGACAGTGTTTTCTTGACCAGTGTGTTCTCTTGGTAAAACTCTATTAGCCTTTGCTCTGCTTCATTTTGTACTCCAAGGTCAAACTTGCCTGTTACTACATATATCTCCTGAATTCCTACTTTTACATTCCAGTCTCCTGTGATGAAAATGACATCTTTTTTGGTGTGTGTTAGTTCTAGAAGTTCTTGTAGATATATACTGCTGCTGCTGCTAAGTTGCATCAGTCATGTCCAACTCTGTATGACCCCATAGACTGCAGCCCACCAGGCTCCTCTGTCCCTGGGATTCTCCAGGCAAGAATACTGGAGTGGGTTGCCATTTCCTTCTCCAATGCATGAAAGTAAAAAGGAAAAGTGAAGTTGCTCAGTTGTGTCTGACTCTTAGCAACTCCACGGACTGTAGCCTACCAGGCTCCTCTGTCCATGGGATTTTCCAGGCAAGAGTACTGGAGTGGGATGACATTGCCTTCTCTGATATACTGCTAGAGATGTTCTTTTAGGTAGCTATTTTTTCAGTAGAAATTTTATTTTCAGAAACAAAAATCAGCCTCTAGAAAATGCTCATCAGCCTTCAGAATGGTGACTTTAATCTCTTTGCCAGTGTTTGTCTATGTATAAAAGAAAGTGCTTCCTGGAGTTTCCATACTTGGTTCAGCTCAGTTCAGTTGCTCAGTCGTGTCCGACTCTTTGAAACCTCATGAATCGCAGGCCTCCCTGTCCATCACCAACTCCCAGAGTTCACTCAGACTCACGTCCATCGAGTCAGTGATGCCATCCAGCCATCTC
>SJYT01050736.1:15518-25560 GCA_006410635.1 Cephalophus harveyi | reverse complement strand
TCCAACACCACAGTTCAAAAGCATCAATTCTTTGGCATTCAGCCTTCTTCACAGTCCAACTCTCACATCCATACATGACTCCTGGAAAAACCATAGCCTTGACTAGATGGACCTTAGTCGGCAAAGTAATGCCTCTGCTTTTGAATATACTATCTAGGTTGGACATAACTTTTCTTCCAAGGAGTAAGTGCCTTTTAATTTCATGGCTGCAATCACCATCAGAGCACTAAACTTTTAGCCATTTTCATTAGTTAAAATTCAAAGAAACAGTCAAAGAGATAGTTTGAAATGGGAACCCCTCTTGTTTGGTCCCTGACTGTTGCTGTGGTTGTGGTTGCTATATTTGCTCTTTGCTATATTTGCTCTTCTTGCCTGCAACTATGGCATTGTCAGTACAAAAGTCATTTAAGTACTCTAAGCTGAAAATAACATGGTTAAGAGCCATGTTTGATGTTCATATGTGTTTTTTGTTTTCGTTTTTTTTTGCATCTCTGTGCAGACCCATCTGTTTGATGGCAGAATGCCTACACACAAGGTAGTATGCCTGTCTCTTTGGGGGGTAATAAAGCTAATTAAGAGTGGTTCTCAGTGGGAAACTGCCAAATGTTACAAGGACCATCTCCTTGCTGAGGCTACTCTTTTGTCTCTATATTTCCACATTGAATATAAAGACTCCTTGAATTAACCTAATTCCTGGACTTTCCTTTTTCTTCTTTTTTTTGGGCAGGAACTACTTGGACATGGGCTATAAATTCAAAATTGATGGACATATCAAAAGGACATCTTTAAAGGATACTGTGGGCAGGGCAGTGTATATTAATCACACTCATTCTGAAAGAAAATTATCAATGAAATCAGATACAGTTTAGAAAGAAAATAAAGTTATTTTTCTTTAAATTCATCTTTTCTTACTCAATATATTTCAGCAGAAGCAGTACACAAGCACATATAAATAAAACAAGCTATGAAATGCATAAAGGCATAGAGACCAGTGAATAACCAGCAGTTTAATAAAATCATTATAGGTACAAAATTGATCAGGTGAAAATGTAATATACTGGAAACCAGATTTCTAAGCCATAGATCATGAGGTCAGAAAGAAATCTAGTGAGGTGTCAGTGACAAAAGGAAAGATAATCATAAAAGCACCTGCAGATAGATAGTGAAGGCTAAACGTTATGAAATTACTCATCTTTGTTAGGAGTTTTAGAAATTAAACTGAAATCAATGTATATTTATAAAGTATTTATTCATGCTGGATGATGGCAGTGGGGGACTATTGGGAGGATACTAGAATAAACCTCAACATTGGCCCTTAAGGACCATATAATCTCATAAAGTAAGCTAAAAAATTACTTTTGATGTAAGATAGAGCAATCTATACATGCTAAATAATGGAAAATAACATGTTTTGGAAACACAAAGGAGGAAATATTTATGATCATTTCACTGTGGAAGGCTTCCAAAGAAGAGGTCACAGATGAGTTGAGTTTTTAAGGAAACAATGATTTCCAGTTAGCAAAGAATAAATGGGAACCAGGAGGAAATACTAAGCTAAAGGTAACTGTGAGTAAAGGAATGGAGGTTAAGGTTTGCTCTTGAAGGGTTAAAAGATGCTTGCTCCTTAGAAGAAAAGCAATGACAAACCTAGACAGTGTATTAAAAAGCAGAGGCATCACTTTGCCAACAAAGGTCTGTATAGTCAAAGCTATGGGTTTTCCAGTAGTCATGTATGAATGTAAGAGCTGGAAAAAGACTGAGCACCGAAAAACTGATGTTTTTGAACTGTGGTGCTGGAGAAGACTCTTGAGAGTCCCTTGGACAGCAAGATCAAACCAGTGCATCCTAAAGGAAATCAGTCCTGAATATTCATTGGAAAGACTGATGCTGAAGCTGAAGCTCCAGTACTTTGGCCACTGATGGGAAGAGCCAACTCGCTGGAAAAGACCCTGAGGCTGGGAAAGATTGAAGGCAGGAGAAGGGGAAGACAGAGGATGAGATGGTTGGATGGCATCACTGACTCAATGGACATGAGTTTGACAAACTTCAGGTGATTCTGAAAGACAGGGAGGCCTGGTGTGCTGCAGTCCATGGGGTCACAAAGAATCAGACATGACTGAGTGACTGAGCAACAGGAGGAAATACTAAGCTAAAGGCCATGATGAATAAAGGAATGGAGGTTAAGGTTTGCTTTTGAAGGGTTTTCACCATGAGAAATCTTAAAAGTGTTACCAAGTCAAACTTGGTTCTACTCATCAATTCACAGTAAAGCCAGCCTGTGGATATCAGGTTGTAGTCAAAGAGAGTGTATTGTTTATTGTAAAGTGCCTAACCAGGAGTCTGGGGCATCTAATCCTGGAAAAACTCAAACTCCGCAGTGGGTTTCAGGGAAGCATTTTCAAAGGCAAGGTGAAGAGGGGAGTCTTGGGTATGTGATGTGCTTGTGTGCAGCTCTCTGATTGGTGGATGGTGAGATATCAGGGTGGTATCGTAGAGCTTAACATTACGAGTCCTCTGGTTTCAGAGAGTGTGGCATCTATGTGCTCATGGTCATCAAGTAGCTAATTTTGGACATTTGGTGGGGATTTTAGCATCATGAACTTAGGAAATGTGCATCAGATACTTATCTAGGTACTTTTCAGAGGAACTAATGATTCTATGACTTCCATATGGCTTAACATTACGAGTCCTCTGGTTTCAGAGAGTGTGGCATCTATGTGCTCATGGTCATCAAGTAGCTAATTTTGGACATTTGGTGGGGGCTTTTAGCATCATAAAATTAGGAAATGTGCGTCAGATACTTATCTAGGTACTTTTCAGAGGAACTAATGATTCTGTGACTTCCATATGGCTGATTTACTCTTTAAATCCTTACCAGAGTCCTGGCCCAACTGCTGTTTTTGTTTCCATATGTCTATGTCCTTTCAATCCTTAATTCTTGAGCCAGGCTCTTGTGATTCAGAGGAGGCCTGGCAGATTGTAGTTTTCTACAAACAGGAGACAGGCAGGGAAGGGTGTCCCAGGAAGGCCCCGAAGGGTCCTGCTCAGTTCCCAAAGCAGTGGGGATACAGCGCAGGCTCAGTGTNAATCTCCATTATTCAAAGGGCAAATATTTTCATTGTTATGAAGGACAAAAATAAAGATACCTTCTTTAGGAGTAAATCATGCATATGGAAGGTAATGATATCCTTTAAACCTCACTGTTCTGAAATCATTGGAATTATGCAAATATTTAAATGCTATAAATTGGATGAAAGGTTTGATTTCAGTTAGATATGGATAGCACACTTTGTCTGGTAAAGAGGCGCAGGCTTCCAGGGCATAGTCCACTTCTTGGAACGAACTTCTTTTCCTGCTCTTTCTCAGTCATCTCTGAATATGCCTTTAAGAACAATCCAGTCAATAAAGTCCAATCTGGTCTGTTGGGGTAGTACAGGGCACCTGTAGCAGTTGCCTCCAATTTCCTGTAGCTGGATGCTACTATTCTTACCTTCCACTGATTAATGGTCTTATAATTAGTATTACTGACAGAAAGCGTAGAACGAAAGAGCCTCTTGATGAAAGTGAAAGAGGAGAGTGAAAAAGTTGGCTTAAAGCTCAACATTCAGAAAACTAAGATCATGGCATCCAGTCCCATCACTTCATGGCAAATAGATGGGGAAACAGAGGAAACAGTGACACACTATTTTGGGGGGCTCCAAAATCACTGCAGATGGTGACTGCAGCCAGTAAATTAAAAGATGCTTGCCCCTTGGAAGAAAAACTATGACCACCCTGATTAAAATAAAGAAATTTATATTAAAATAAATAAATAAAGGAAAAAAAAACCCCACAAAAATCAGAGACATTACTTTGCCAACAAAGGTCTGTCTAGTCAAGGCTATGGTTTTTCCAGTAATCATGTATGGATCTGAGAGCTGGACTATAAATGAATGAATGTTGAAGAATTGATGCTTTTGAACTGTGGTGTTGGAGAAGACTGTTGAGAGTCCCTTGGACTGCAAGGAGATCCAACCAGTCCATTCTGAAGGAGATCAGCCCTGGGTGTTCTTTGGAAGGCATGATGCTAGAGCTGAAACTCCAGTACTTTGGCCACCTCATGTGAAGAGTTGACTCATTGGAAAAGACTCTGATGCTGGGAGGGATTGGGGGCAGGAGGAGAAGGGGACGACCGAGGATGAGATGGTCAGATGACATCAGCAACTCAGTGGACATGAGTTCGAGTAAACTCCAGGAGATGGTGATAGACAGGGAGGCCTGGTGTGCTGCAGTCCATGGGGGTCACAAAAAGTCAGACATGACTGAGTGACTGAACTCAACTGAATCGGTATTACTGTTGGGGTGGGCATGCTTATCTGGAAACCTCCAAGTGGGAAAATAGGGTGGGAGTGATTGACATTTTACCACTCTGTTTTTTGTTCAGGGTAAACATTAATAATCAATCACAGCAGTCTTTTCCATTGAGTCAGGGTGTAGCATCAGATCCTACTTAACACAGAATTCTGGAGAGCCTCACTAGTCAACAAAATTTTCCATGAAAGAAAAAAAACTTTTTTTTTTTTTTTTTTTTAAATATATGCATAGATTTTAAAATCAGAAAACCTGGATTCTGGTCCCTGTTCTGCCACTTGGGCAAGTCTTTTCTGACTATACATGAGGTCAAATGGGATACAATTTTGCAAGCTGTAAAATGCTATTTAGACATAAGGTATCTATTCATTTTCAACCAGATTGGAAATGCGTAACACAATGCTTGCTTCACAGCAGACACTTTTCCACCTTCCCTTCTTAGCCTTATTTAAGAATGAGTTGGGGAGCTTTCTGCTAACTTCTGGTCCTTTCTTCTCCCATTCAAAGGGCAACTTAGAGAAACATTTTCATAAAGATTTAAGGGGTCCAAAATGTGACAACATTCCAAGTCTCCTCTCAATAGCTCTTGCTGCCAGTCGTTGTTCAGTCACTCAGTCGTGTCTGACTCTTTGCGACCCCATGGACTGTACCCGGAGCTTGCTCAAACTCATGTCCAGTGATGCCATCCAACCACCTCATTCTCTGTCGTTCCCTTCTCCTCCTGCCTTCAATCTTTCCCACCATCAGGGTCTTTTCCAATGAGTCAGCTCTTCTCATCAGGTGGCCGAAGTATTCAGCTTCAGCATCAGTCCTTCCCAGTACTACTGCATAATTAATCATCCATATGACCATGGTGGAGATTCCAACATTTCTGATGGTGTAGCCTTTCTATCGATAAGGTCAGCATCTTGCTTTTGAAGATGCCTGGTGTTTGGAGACTGGTGATGCACACTTGGGGTGTGTATAATTGCAAAAGGATTCACAAAATTAGAAACAAGTTAGATAGTGGCATCTGAAGGAATATTTTTAAGGTCTAAATGAAATATTAAATCTTTCAAGTTCTTTTAGTTAAAGGGAGTTCCAACAGATGGGATTTCTTGATTCTCTTTATAGTATCAGATCACCAGATAGTTACTAATCTTGTACCTCAAAAACATTTATTTTCTACCTCAGTATGATGGCAAGTATACAAATAACAGCTAACTTGTGAATATGTGATTTTATTTCATCCATAGACTTCCCTGGTGGCTCTGGTGGCTCAGATGGTAAAGAATCTTCCTGCAATGCAGGAGACCTGGGTTCAATCTCTAGGTCAGGAAGGTCCCCTGGAGAAGGGAATGGCAACCCACTCCAGTATTCTTGCCTGGAGAATTCCATGGACAGAGGAGCTTTTTTTTTTTTTTTTTAAATATATGCATAGATTTTAAAATCAGAAAACCTGGATTCTGGTCCCTGTTCTGCCACTTGGGCAAGTCTTTTCTGACTATACATGAGGTCAAATGGGATACAATTTTGCAAGCTGTAAAATGCTATTTAGACATAAGGTATCTATTCATTTTCAACCAGATTGGAAATGCGTAACACAATGCTTGCTTCACAGCAGACACTTTTCCACCTTCCCTTCTTAGCCTTATTTAAGAATGAGTTGGGGAGCTTTCTGCTAACTTCTGGTCCTTTCTTCTCCCATTCAAAGGGCAACTTAGAGAAACATTTTCATAAAGATTTAAGGGGTCCAAAATGTGACAACATTCCAAGTCTCCTCTCAATAGCTCTTGCTGCCAGTCGTTGTTCAGTCACTCAGTCGTGTCTGACTCTTTGCGACCCCATGGACTGTACCCGGAGCTTGCTCAAACTCATGTCCAGTGATGCCATCCAACCACCTCATTCTCTGTCGTTCCCTTCTCCTCCTGCCTTCAATCTTTCCCACCATCAGGGTCTTTTCCAATGAGTCAGCTCTTCTCATCAGGTGGCCGAAGTATTCAGCTTCAGCATCAGTCCTTCCCAGTACTACTGCATAATTAATCATCCATATGACCATGGTGGAGATTCCAACATTTCTGATGGTGTAGCCTTTCTATCGATAAGGTCAGCATCTTGCTTTTGAAGATGCCTGGTGTTTGGAGACTGGTGATGCACACTTGGGGTGTGTATAATTGCAAAAGGATTCACAAAATTAGAAACAAGTTAGATAGTGGCATCTGAAGGAATATTTTTAAGGTCTAAATGAAATATTAAATCTTTCAAGTTCTTTTAGTTAAAGGGAGTTCCAACAGATGGGATTTCTTGATTCTCTTTATAGTACCAGATCACCAGATAGTTACTAATCTTGTACCTCAAAAACATTTATTTTCTACCTCAGTATGATGGCAAGTATACAAATAACAGCTAACTTGTGAATATGTGATTTTATTTCATCCATAGACTTCCCTGGTGGCTCTGGTGGCTCAGATGGTAAAGAATCTTCCTGCAATGCAGGAGACCTGGGTTCAATCTCTAGGTCAGGAAGGTCCCCTGGAGAAGGGAATGGCAACCCACTCCAGTATTCTTGCCTGGAGAATTCCATGGACAGAGGAGCCTTCAGGCTGCAGTCTATGGGATCCCAAAGAATTGGACACAACTGAGTGACTAACACTTCCATGTTCTTTCATTTTCTAAAATAAGAGAAAGATATACTTTAGTTTCAGGTACTGTTTACTCCTTTGTTAACAGCTATTGAGCCTTCCAAGTGCCAGGCCCTGTACTGGAAACTGTATATATCTGCCTTCAAAAAGCTTAAGTTCTGATGAGGGAAAGAGATGTGCTATACACACCACTGTTTTGTGTGGAAATACTAGAGATAAGTTACAGATACTTTGGAGCATAGGAGAGGAGGATGATTTGTTTTGTCTTTTTACTTTATTTTCTCAATATTTCTCCATCATCTGTGCTCTCAAATCTCTCACCACTGTCAGCTGTACTAAATCTCTCAGTAGCTTCTTTAAGAATGTTGGGTAACTAGGAAAATAGTCTCTTTAGTCATGCTTCAGTTCAGTTCAGTTCAGTTGCTAAGTTGTGTCTGACTCTTTGCGACCCCATGAATTGCAGCACGCCAGGCCTCCCTGTCCATCACCAACTCCCAGAGTTCACTCAGACTCACGTCCATCGAGTCAGTGATCCCATCCAGCCATCTCATCCCCTGTCATCCCCTTCTCCTCCTGCCCTCCAATCCCTCCTAGCATCAGAGTCTTTTCCAATGAGTCAACTCTTCGCATGAGGTGGCCAAAGTACTGGAGCTTCAGCTTCAGCATCATTCCCTCCAAAGAAATCCCAGGGCTGATCTCCTTCAGAATGGACTGGTTGGATCTCCTTGCAGTCCAAGGGACTCTCAAGAGTCTTCTCCAACACCACAGTTCAAAAGCATCAATTCTTCGGCACTCAGCCTTCTTCACAATCCAACTCTAACATCCATACATGACCACAGGAAAAACCATAGCCTTGACTAGACGGACCTTAGTCGGCAAAGTAATGTCTCTGCTTTTGAATATGCTATCTAGGTTGGTCATAACTTTTCTTCCAAGGAGTAAGCATCTTTTAATTTCATGGCTTCAGTCACCATCTGCAGTGATTTTGGAGCCCCCCAAAATAAAGTCTGACACTGTTTCCACTGTTTCCCCATCTATTTCCCATGAAGTGATGGGACCAGATGCCATGATCTTTGTTTTCTGAATGTTGAGCTTTAAGCCAACTTTTTCACTCTCCACTTTCACTTTCATCAAGAGGCTTTTTAGTTCTTCTTCACTTTCTGCCATAAGGGTGGTATCATCTGCATGTCTGAGGTTATTGATATTTCTCCCAGCAATCTTGGTTCCAGCTTGTGTTTCTTCCAGTTAGGGGACTCTATTTTGAAAAAAATAGAGTACTTATTACTTCCAGTTTTTGAAGGACAACGTCATATTTATTACTCAGGAACTACTTTCAAAATACCTTGGCAACTTCATGGTCAAAGTTAAGAGAAAATAAAGGTGACTGTCTGCTATTCCTTTGAGCCTTCCCTTTCAGTTCTGGGTTCCAACTTGAGAAAACTCTTTTTCAGGATGTTGGTACAGAGTATGATCTCACTATTCAAATGTAATCCTATTCTCTTTCACAGCATAGAGAGTTCATATTTAAATTTTATGAGTATAATTGCCATAGAATACCACAACCACAACTATCATGTAATAATAACTCTAAAATCCAGTTATCATATAAGTATTCCCTCTCTCTCTATTTATAAACATGGAAAGATTTTCTGATTGCTTGAGTCTCCATGCAAATTTCCTTTATTCCTGGTTTCTTGATGGATTCTATTAACCTAGTTAGAAATGTATTTTCCAGCATGGAAGTAAAGTTTCAAATACTTTTTGCCACATAAATGAGTGACACATACACAGAGACACATATTCACAAAAGCACTGATATTGAATAAACAGTCCAGTTTTCTCAGTGTGTCCCACTTCAACAGTTAGCAAAACCTCCATCTTATGTAGCCTGTTGGTTGTAGAACTAATTATTTTGAGATTAGCCAGCATCTGGAGTCTGAGTTGCTCAAGAAGCTGGAGGATTAACTATTTAGAGGCTCAGCTGCAAAAGCAGGAATAGTCTACTAGCCCTTGTAAAAGCTGCAGTAAAACACAACTCTAGGGACTTTTTCTGACAGTCCAGTGTTTAACACTCCACACTTCCAATGCAGGGGACGCAGGCTCAATCCCTGGTCAGGAAACTAAGGCCCTGCATGCTGTGCGATGCAGCAAAAAAAAAAAAAAAAAAAAAGCTGATCAAAATAGAGTACTGATCCCTAATTCATACCAAATATCATTTCAAAATTTTGTCAGTCAAATTTCTATCCATAACCTGTGATAGTTTTGAGACCAAAAACTAATAGCTCACTACAAAGTAATGTTTTCTTGAAGGGACCTCAAGTGAAGAGATTGGCCTGGGCGCCTTAATGAACATGTGTGCATTTCCAGTATGTCTTTCCTAACTTGATGAAAGAAATCCAGTCATAACACTCAACCTGACCGCCTCAGTCCTTGTCAGTATTTAGCATGGAGTAACTGTCTCGTCAGGCTTAGTTTATTGGTTCACTCATAGAAGGTCATGTTGTATTATTGTCATTTACGTACATGGCAGCCCACTCAGTGATGAACCGTGCCTCACTGCTTATTCTCAAGCACGTTTCACAGGACCAGGTATATAGTCTACTATCATCCATTTGGTCTCTTGACTATTATGGTCTACTGAATAAGCTTAAACAGTCGATTTCTACCCAGAATCTTAATTGTCTCTACACCAAATCTTAACACTCCCCTTTTCATATTTTCTTCTGCTCAGTTCCTTTATTCATTCAGTGACTATATTCTTTGGTTTCTTTTCATAGTCTTATCAAATTCATAAGTTATTAAATATACATACACAACTGTCTTCATTTAACTGAAATTATATTTATTATTGGAATCTAAAAATAAAAAGATAGTAAATAATCTTTGTCTTGAATGTACATCATTTTCCCCATCATGGGGCATTTAATATAGAATTTTCTATTTTTTTGTGATGTCAAGTCATTACAATATTCTTGTTATTTTTTTCTCTCAACCTCATCTCCACTTGAAAGAATATTACCAATTATAAAATTAGAATTGGTAGTAGGAATAGTATAGCAAACAGAATAAAC
>SJYT01050736.1:0-15330 GCA_006410635.1 Cephalophus harveyi | reverse complement strand
GGGATCTTCCCAACCCAGGGATCCAACCCAGGTCTCCAACATTAGATGTGTATAAGAGACAGTACTTATTATTATGTTTATGAACTGAAGGGATATTTTCATTTTTTGAAAGAAAACACTTATAGAATCATCATGTAGCTATGGGAGAAAAAATATCTTTAGTGCCTTCTTCATTATTACTTTCTAAAATATGACTTTGAATTAATCTTACCTGGGTTTACTTTCTTCTCTCTCTCACTATAGCTCATTCCCTTATACTTAACCTCTCATTTGTTTTCCTCATTTCTAAAGTAGGAAAGCAAGTAATAATAGCTATGTTTCAAGGACAATGTGAAGATTAAATTAAGCAAAGCAAATTCTTCTAACTGTACAGTGATATACAAGTATATTTCTGTTATTTCCATTGTAGGAATGCTTAGGTATTATAAGATACACAAGGGACAATCTTATTTGGCAGCTGTCTTGTAACTCTAAATAAATTTATTTGTCATGTATTTATTGAGAGATTTACAGCCTCTAGAGAATTTTTTCTGTGAGAGTGATGCTTTTGATTTTTCTTTTGTTCTTTTCCCCTCACTCTGGCTAGTTGAAATCTCCAAAGACAAATAATATCCTTGGCTGGGCAGCTAAGATGTAACTGAAGTTTCCAGGGATTTCTATAGTATGGATTCAGCACTTATGGAAATTCAATTTTAAAATGGAAAATATCCCTTAACTAGAGAAATATCTGCTTAAAGTTTCCGGTTTAGAAATGATGACTGTCCTGAGTTCTGACATGCATTGCTGCCTTTGCTTTCTGTATGTTTTTCTATGTTTTAGGTCTATTTTCTTGGCCTAATGAGATTGCAAGCACCCCAGTGTCATTTTAATTTCTAGCATGTTGGTCTCTGTGAGATGTTTTGATTTTGTTTGGTGACAATGAAATAATAGCAATGACAATGACAGTCTTAGTTTAAATGTTGTCAAGTGGTACAGTTGAGAATTTAATTGATAGAAATGATATTTTTATCACTGTGAAATAAATTATGCACAGGGAGAACTATTTTGGAATAACCTTCCATAATAGAAAGGCTCTTTTGTACAGTACTCTTCAAATTTGGTTGGTTGAAAATCACTCAAGGACACCAAAAAAAAAAAAAAAAAAATTTCTTTAGAGTAAAGCTTTATTTTTACTTCATTTCATATGGTCCATTGAATAGCCTTGTCACATCTGAGTGGTGTATTTTCTTTAAAACTACTAGCAATACATATATAGACCCATGACATGAAGTATATATGAATATTTGAAGTAGAGAAAAGCAGTAATTATTTAACTTAAAGAAATGACAGAGTTTTATAGTGCTTGCTATAAAGTAACAAACTATATCCAGTCATATCCAGAGACCATTATTTAAAAGTTAGTATCATACCATCATGATCTCTTCTGCACTTGCATTATTTTGCCACAAAAATCTAAAAAAAAGTTTTTAAGTTTCATAGCAAGCAGTAGATAATGATTATATTCAAGAATAAGAAATATTTGAAATTGATTTACATACAGATTTGTGGTGATCAAAATGAGTGTGAGATCTCCAGTTTTACCCTGTTACTTTGGAGGTTTTTAGAACAACTGCTCTCAGATATTCACATTTAAACCGAAAAACAGCATGATTGATTAGTCATTGAGTTGTTCATGCTGGGCCAGAAAATTTATCATGGAGACTTAGTTCTGAAATGAAGTTGAGCAAGAAATGCCTTTCAGAAATTTATAAGAAAATATTTTGACAGCTTTCCTTTGAGAAATGAGAACATCAAGCTGTAAACTTGTTAATGACAGAAATGAAATACCATGCTTAACCAGATCAGTACTTATAATTGCTCATAACATTTTTACCTAGAGCGTACTCAGACCTAAAGTTATTTTTCCCCAGTCAAGTTTTGATTTAAATGGAAATTTACATTTTACAATGTGAAAAACATCCCACATACTTTTGAGTTCCATTGACCAAAACCTCAACATATATTTTATAACATTTTCATGACAATAACTACATGTAGCTGCAATTTTTCATGTATTCTTTCAGCCTTTTTAGTCACTGATATTTGTATGAATAAAATATTGCATGGAGTCATACATATATGGAATGTACACTATTCATGGGAGGAACTTGGTACCAATAGAAAGAGATTCCCTGGTGGCTCAGCTGGTAAGAATCTGCCTGCAATGTTGGAGACCTGGGTTGGATCCCTGGGTTGGGAAGATCCCCTGGAGAAGGCAACAGCTACCCACTCCAGTATTATGGCCTGGAGAATTCCATGGACTGTATAGTCCATGGATCTGCAAAGAGTTGGACACAACTGAGCGACTTTCACTTTCATTTTCAGATCCCCTGTGGGTAAACTGTTACTGTTACCATTAGAAAGATAGCTATTTTAAATAACCATCTCTAGTAGCTAACTATTATGTGTTTAACTATTTAACACATAACTATTATGTGTTTAGAAGGGCACGGCAAAAGAGGAAATGGAGATAGGGAAAACAGATAAATCTTGGAAGAGTTTTGTTTTAAGCTTACTCATAAGCCACTGAACAATAACAAAAAGATAAATATAAAATTGTGAAAGTGAAAGTCACTCAGTCATGTCCGACTCTCTGCAACCCCATGGACTGTAGCCTGCCCTGCTCCTCTGTCAGAATACTGGATTGGGATCAAACCTAGGTCTCCTGTATTGCAGGTGGATTCTTTACCATCTGAGTCACCAGGGAAGCCCAAAATAGAAAATTAATTTAAGCTAATTTATGGAATTACATCACAGTGGATATCGAGTAAAGTGTGCATTTAGACTTTCAACAAATGATGCTGGAAAAACGACATCTGTAGAGAAGAAATGAACCTTGACCCATACCACGTACCACATTAAAAATTATCATGAAATACCAAGTATCAGAGTGCATGCTCAGTCACTTCAGTCATATCCAACTCTTTATGATCTTATGGACTGTACCCTGCTAGGATCCTCTGTCCATGGGATTCTCCTGGCAAGAATACTAGAGTGGGTTGCCATGTCCTCCTCCAGGGGATCTTCCCAACCCAGGGATCAAACTCTCATCTCTTATGTCTTCCTCATTGGCAGGCAGATTCTTTACTTCTAGTGCTACCTGGGAAGCCCCAGGTACCGGAGACCTAGATGTAAAACTTTAAAACTATAAACATCAAAGGAGAAAATCTTTGTATATTTGGCTAAGGTAAAGATGCATTAGACACCAAACCAAAAGTATGATCCATAAAAGAAATCAGTCCTTATCAAAGGTAAAAAAAAGAAATCTACTCATAAAGGAACTGTTAGTATAATAAAAAGACAAGCCCAGATTAGAAGACAGTATTTGTACAACATATCTGATAAGGGGCTTCTATGCAGAATATGCAAGCTCTGGGAGTTGGTGATAGACAGGGAGGCCTGGTGTGCTGCAGTCCGTGGAACTGCAAAGAGTCAGACATGACTGAGAGACTGAGCTGAACTGATGCAGAATATATATACTGTAGATAACTCCAAAATAATAATAAGAAAATGAACAAAAAACCCACAATGAAAATGGGAAAGAATTTGAACAGACATTCACCAAAACAATACACAAATGGCAAATAAGCACGTGAAAAAAAATGTTAAACACAATTAGTCATTACAAAAATGTAAATGAGATATCTCTACATACCAATTAGATAAAATAAACATACCAGACAATACAGAAAGCTGATGAAAATGTAGAATAAGTAGAACTCGCACACATTGTTGGTATAAATAAAAATTGCACAGCCACTTTAGAAAAGAGTTTTGGCAGTTTTGCATAAAGTTAGGCATATACCCCATCCATTCTACATCCAAGTATTTATCTAAGAGAAATGAAAAGTTATGATCATCCTAAAACCTGTACATAAATCTTTATGGCAGTTTTATTCATGACTATCAAAAACTGGCAACAACTCAAGTTCCTTCCACTGATAAATGGATAAACAATAACATATCCATATAATGGAATGCTGCTCAGAAAAATAAATAAACAAAGTAAAATGAAAACAAATTGATATTCAACATCACAGATAAATCTCCAATTATGTGAAAGAAGCCATACTCATAAGGCCACATAGTATATGATTCCATTTGTATGACATTCTGACAAAAAATACGTGAATAAAAAAAACCAAATCAGTGGTTGCCAGGGGCTGAGAGTGGAAAGGTGTTAACTCTAAAAGGTACAAGAAAATTTGGGGGGATGATGTAAATGATCTATATTTTCAATGTAGAGATGATTCCCTGAGTTCAGGCATTGGCCACAATGATAGAGCTGATAGAGCTGTATGTTTGAAAGGGTGAACTCCACTGCATTTCTCAATAAACCTGACTTTCTCTCCTCCAAAAGAAAACTGACTTGGTTATCATTGGTATATCCAGGGATATAGCTAGTTATCTTGATAACCGCTGAACCATATCACTTGGACACAAAATAGCTGTTGATAGAAAAGTTTCTCTTCATAGACTTACTCCAGTTAATAGATACAAAAAGAATGATAGAACAATAGTGTTTTGCAAATGTTTGCAGATCTAACCAAGAGGGTTAACAGCCTCGGTAGGAAGGCCAGAGGTCCCCAAGTGGCAGGGGGAAATGAACTGCAAGTGGCAGAGTTTTCTCTTTTTCTTTTCTCTTCTAATCTTGTGTTGCCATGACGACACCTGGTTCTGCCAGAACTTAACTTTATCTCAAACCTTGAGCTAACCAATGTGTTTTTCTTATGGAAATGTTTTTTTTCTTAAGCTATATTAACGAAACCATATTTGTTTGGAAATCTGCCTTTCTTCAAGACTTATGTCAATTGTTTTATGGCCCATGACTCCCCTTGTGCCTTTCTATCTCAGAATGCACACTGTGGGAGAGGGGCCTGGTTCCACTCTCTCAGTCTTGACATATTTCTTTTATCTGATTAGCAGCTTACTAACAGGTATGAAGCGCCTTGCTAAAAACTAGCAAGGGGGCACTCTTTTGTCCTCTTCTGATGTTGATGTCAGAAGCTTTTTCTGTCTCTTTTTACACTTTAATAAAACTCTGCTATACAAAAACTCCGAGTGTTCAAGCCTTGCCTCTGGATCGAATTTCTCTCCTCTGGAGGCCACAGATCCTGGTGTCATTCACGGCTTGCAGCAGCAACCTTTCATAATCATCAGTGGCTTCTAACAGCACATAAAGAGGATACGCCAAATATAATCACTTTCCGAAAGAAGAATACACATCCTCTATTAACACATCTTGCTAAAAAAAAGTGAAATCAAATTAAGCCTTTATATGCAAATACCCAATTTATGGGAAATATAGAGGAGAGAAAAACACATTAAACTTCATCTTGAAGACATGATAAACTTCAGACTCTGGAAACTCTACAGGAAAGCTGTAGATTAAAAGAGACATAGAGACATGAAAGACAGATTAACCAATTTCAATGCATCAACCTTATTTGGACCCTGATTCAGACATACAAATTTAAAAAAATAAAGACTTTCAAGAGATAATGGAAATTTGATGAACACAAGATGGCCAAACTTTTAAAAATTGATAATGATGTCTTTTCTTTTTTTTAAAGTTTTATCATGTGGAGAGAAACACTGGATTATACACAAATGAAATAATCAGTTCAGTTCAGTTGCTCAGTCTTTGCAACCCCATGGACTACAGCACACCAGGCTTCCATGTCCACCACCAACTCCTGGAGCTTACTCAAACTCANATTATACAGAGTGAAGTAAGCCAGAAAGAAAAACACCAATACAGTATACTGACACATATATATGGAATTTAGAAAGATGGCAATGATGACCCTGTATGTGAGACAGCAAAAGAGACACAGATGTATAGAAAGGACTTTTGGACTCTGTGGGAGAGGGAGAGGGTGGGATGATTTGGGAGAATGGCATTGAAACGTGTATACTATCATGTAAGAACAAAGCACCAGCCTATGTTCGATACAGGATACAGGATGCTTGGGGCTGGTGCACGGGGATGATCCAGAGAGATGATATGGGGTGGGAAGTGGGAGGGGAATTCAGGATTGGGAGCTAATATACACCCATGGTGGATTCATGTCAATGTATGGCAAAACCAATACGGTATTGTAAAGTAAAATAAAGTAAAAATAAAATTTAAACAAACAAAAAAAAACTTAAAAAAAAAAGAAAAGGAGTGAAAGAAAAGGAGAAATGCAGAAACAGAGGAGAGAAGAGTTTGGGAAAAAGAATAATACTATTGGACTTCCTTGGTGATCCGGTTGCCAATGCATGGGACTTGGGTTCCATCCCTGGCCAGAAAGATTCTGCATGCTGCAAAACAACTGAGCCTGTGCATGGCAGTTACCAAGCCTGTGCTCTAGAGTCTGTGAGCCATGACTGATGACGTCTGTGTGTCCCAGAGCCTGTGTTCTGCAGCAAGAGAAGCCAGTGTGATGAGAACCTAGGGCACTGCAGCAAAAAGTAGCCCCTGCTCACTGCACCTGGAGAAAGCCATGCAGAGCAGCAAAACCCAACGCAGCCAAAGATAAAATGAATGAATAATTGAATTACAAAGAAAAAATTTTAAATTTAATAAGCAAATATTGCTGCTGTTGCCACAAGAGATTACAGAAATGTTCACATTCGGTATCTCGGATCAAAAAGATGACCTGATTCTCAGTTTCTTTCCTAACCACTTTTCTGCAGGACCCAGGATACCTGCATAGGTTGATACCAAGTATGACAAACATAAAAGACACTCACTAAACATTCATCAAAAAATGAAAACAGGGTACAGGAAGGGAGATTAAATTTAGGTAATATGAGAGCAGTCCTTTTGCTGAGACAGATAAAAAGTAAATGACACATAAAGTTAGGGAGTATTTTTGAGGCAGTTGTGAGGAGTGCCTCTTCGGTGTGGTGTGGAGATGCTGGCTGTCTGTACATGGGATGGAGGTTGGATGTGGCAGAAGAATAGAATGGGGAGCTTGACTAGAATGGGGATATTTGTTGTGGATGACAGTTTGTGGATTCACTATAAAGTTAGGGAGTATTTTTGAGGCAGTTGTGAGGAGTGCCTCTTCGGTGTGGTGTGGAGATGCTGGCTGTCTGTACATGGGATGGAGGTTGGATGTGGCAGAAGAATAGAATGGGGAGCTTGACTAGAATGGGGATATTTGTTGTGGATGACAGTTTGTGGATTCACTAGGAATATCCCAGGAGGAAATAGAGATTCAGTGTCAAGGCGCTTTAAAATTATTACGTTTATCTTGTTCATAGAAGGGCTTATTTCCTGGGACAGATTTGACCAATGTGCACTTTTTTACATCTCATTTTACTTCATGTGACTCCTAGTGGCATGCTCTCTTTTCACCCATCCTACTTTCAATTATCAATAATCATCTAATTTAGTTTTTCTTTCTAGGAAAACTTTGGATAGATCTATTGATGAGAATATAATTGTTAAATCATTGCCAAATACTCTTAAAAATCTGTGGAAAAAATATAACAATATACTCATGTTAGATGGCAAGAGATAGATGCAGGAACAATTATCTTTGGAACTTGAGTTTGCTCTATGAGTATTAGCTCAGATTTTTTTAAAAAGATTAATTCATTTGGAGAAAACAAAAAAGTGAAGCAAGCCAAACCAAAACTAAGAAGACAATGCCTGCATGCTCAGTTGCTTCAGCTGTGTCCGACTCTTTGTGACCCTATGGACTGTAGCTGCTCAGGCTCCTCTGTCCATGAGATTTCCAGGCGAGAATACTGGAATGGGTTGCCACTCCTCCTCCAGGGGATCTTTCCTGACATAAGGATAGAACCGGCATCTTCTGCATTACAGGCAGATTCCTTAGCCACTGAGCCAGCTGGGACGTCCAAAAAGCCAGTAGAGACTGGCAGTTTCTAATATTTCAGCATGGATGGCAGAGGGGTTTTCATGAAGGGCCTCAAGCCTATTTGGTGGTAGGTGTTACACATCAAACTTTGGAGCTGGGCAGACAAACTCCTCCAGCAGTATTATTTTGGGCAAATCATTTAAATTTTTTGACAACCTTTATACATACCTAACGGAGAGGGCAATGGCACCCCACTCCAGTACTCTTGCCTGGGAAATCCCATGGATGGAGGAGCCTGGTAGGCTGCAGTCCATGGGGTCGCTAAGAGTCGGACGTGACTGAGCGACTTCAGTTTCACGTTTCACTTTCATGCATTGGAGAAGGAAGTGGTAACCCACTCCAGTGTTCTTGCCTGGAGAATCCCAGGGACAGGGGAGCCTGGTGGGCTATTGTCTATGGGGTCACATAGAGTCGGACACGACTTAAGCGACTTAGTAGTAGTAGTAGTAATACATACCTAAACATGAAAACTATCCCAGGTTGATGGGGTAAAATAAAAGATTTTAGAACTAGGAAATACTCTGATATGCTCAATACACACAAAGGCAAAATGGCCTCTATCAGTTGTAGGGGAAATGGGATTATTTCATAATAGCAAAGGCAAGAGTACGATGATACATGATCCATATTAGAATGTCAGTCAGACAACTATGTCAATTTGGATTAGATATTTCTTGGATCCTGCTTCAATTTTTTAATGATAAAATATTAAATATAAAATTTATAGATTAAGACTTGAACTTAAATTTTCTGATCTATAAATGGTGATTAGTGTGAGGATTGAAGTAGTTAAGATGGCATTTAGCTTTGTATGTGTGTATGTGTTAGCGGCACAGTTATGTCCGACTCTTCGCAACATTGTGGACTGTAGCCCACCAGGCTCCTCAGTCCATGGAATTCTCCAGGCAATAATACTGGAGTGGGTATCCATTACTCATTGTAATGAAGTAACTAGCCTTCTCCAGGGGATTTTCCCACCCCAGAGATCGAAACTGGGTCTCCTGCATTGCAGGCAAACTTAACCATCTGAGCCACTTACTTTGTATACCATGAATCCATACTGTTTTAATCCTTGCATTGCATACATGCTCAGTCATATCCAACTCTTTGCAACCCCACAGACTGTAGCCCACCAGACTCCTCTGTCCATGGGACTTTTCCTGGTAAGCATACTGATATTACAAATATGATGATATACCTGCTGGTTGCTGCCAACCTTTTCAGGCCAGTAGGGTCCTATTGC
Organism: Cephalophus harveyi; assembly: GCA_006410635.1. Lineage (NCBI taxonomy): Eukaryota > Metazoa > Chordata > Mammalia > Artiodactyla > Bovidae > Cephalophus > Cephalophus harveyi. The sequence goes on along the minus strand of SJYT01050736.1, from coordinate 6,174 downwards.
CCATAGGGGATTAGGAGAACATGAAAAAGAGCTGTGTGATCATAACAAAGTGTGGACAATTCTGAAAGAGATGGGAATACCAGACCACCTGACCTGCCTCCTGAGAAACCTGTATGCAGATCAGGAAGCAACAGTTAGAACTGGACATGGGACAACAGACTGGTTGGTCCCAAATAGGTAAAGGAGTACATCAAGGCTGTATATTGTCACCCTGCTTATTTAACTTATATGCAGAATATATCATGCAAAATGCCAGGCTGGATGAAGAAAACAAGCTGGAATCAAGATTGTTGGGAGAAATATCAATAACCTTAGATACACAGATGACACAACTCTTATGGCAGAAAGTGAAGAGGAATTAGAGAGCCTCTTGATGAAGGTGAAAGAGGAGAATAAAAAAGCTGGCTTAAAACTCAGCATTCGAAAAATGAAGATCATGACATCTGGTCCCATCATTTCATGTCAAATAGGTGGGGAAACAATGGAAACAGTGATAGACTTGATTTTCTTGGGTTCCAAAATCACTGCAGATGGTGGCTGCAGCCATGAAATTAAAAGACGCTTGCTCCTTGGAAGAAAGGCTATGACAAACCTAGGTGAAAGTTAAAGTGTTAGTCACTCAGTTGTGTCTGACTCTTTGTGACCCCATGGACTGTAGCCACAAGGCTCCTCTGTCCACAGGATTCTCCAGGCAAGGATATTGTAATGGGTTGTCATTTCCTTCTCCAGGGGAACTTCCTAACCCAGCTCTCTTGCATTACAGGCAGATTCTTTACCAACTGAGTCACCAGGGTATATCAGTTCAGTTCAGTTCAGTTGCTCAGTCGTGTCCGACTCTTTGCAACCCCATGAATCGCAGCACGCCAGGCCTCCCTGTCCATCACCATCTCCCGGAGTTCACTCAGACTCATGGCCATCGAGTCCGTGATGCCATCCAGCCATCTCATCCTCGGTCATCCCCTTCTCCTCCTGCCCCCAATCCCTCCCAGCATCAGAGTCTTTTCCAATGAGTCAACTCTTCTCATGAGGTGGCCAAAGTACTGGAGTTTCAGCTTTAGCATCATTCCTTCCAAAGAAATCCCAGGGCTGATCTCCTTCAGAATGGACTGGTTGGATCTCCTTGCAGTCCAAGGGACTCTCAAGAGTCTTCTCCAACACCACAGTTCAAAATATATAGACAGCATTAAAAAAAAAAAACCTAGACAGCATTAAAAAAAAAAAAAAAAGCAGAGACATTACTTTGCCAACAAAGGTCCGTACAGTCAAAGCAATGTTTTTCTCAGTAGTCATGTATGGATGTGAGAGTTGAACCATAAAAACAAAAAGAAAACTGAGTGCCAAAGAATTGATGCTTTTGAACTATGGTGTTGAAGAAGGCTCTTGAGAGTCCCTTGGACTGGAAGGAGATCCAACCAGTCCATCCTAAAGGAGATCAGTCCTGAATGATAATTGGAAGGACTGATGCTGAAACTTCAATACTTTGGCCACCTGATGCAAAAAGCTGACTCATTGTAAGAGACACTGATGCTGGGAAAGATAGAAGACAGGAGAAGAAGGGGATGACAGAGGATGAGATGGTTGGATGGCATCATGGACTCAATGGACATGAGTTTGAACAAGCTGCATGAGATGGTGAAGGACATGGAACCCTGGAGTGCTGCAGTCCATGGAGTTGCAAAGAGTCTGACATGACTGAACAGCTGAGCAACAAAAAGAGCTTGAACAGCTTTTTCCCCAGAGGAAATTTCTCTAACACTTTCTGTTGCACTCAGGTCCTTTTATGTGAGACCAGACTTTCTCATCCAAGTGCTAAGATAACACAATGATACCTAAGTGACTGATAATGGATCTTTGTCTGACAACAAATTTAGATAAGGAAGGAGAAGTTAAAAAACTGAGGATACTGTGTCTTGAAGGAGTGGTAAAACTCCTCCTCCACCCAATGCACTCCCTACCTACCCCCAGAAAGAGACTGGGCAAGGAAAGAGGAGACTATTAAAGGAAACACTACCTAGTCAGTGGGGACATCAATGTATTTCCAAAGATCTAGGGGAGAGGCATTAGCTGCCTGGAATTACTTTAGCTGCTGTTTCAGCAGAGCAAGCAAGGAGCTAACCATATGCTTCATGTCTATTATGCTCTTTTCACAGTATAGGCACTCTTCCCTGGCTTTGCTAAGGCATTGGGCAGAAATATTGGGCTTCTTGGGTGGCTCAGATGGTAAAGAATCCACCTGCAATTCAGGAGACCCAGGTTTGATCCCTGGGTTGGGAAGGTCCCCGGGAGAAGAAAACGGCAACCCACTCCTGTGTTCTTGCCTGGAGAATCCCACAGACAGAGGAGCCTGGCGGGCTACAGTCCATGGGCTCAAAAAGACTCAGACACAACAGGGCAACTAACACTTTCACTTTTCTTGGGCAGAAATATTAGTGCTAGCTTTCAAATGACATCTTAAAACTTGCAGCCCTACTTACATAATAGTAGAGGAGAGAAAAAGAAGAAAACAAAACAAAACAAAAAACCTCCTATCTAGATTTGTCAACTTAAACTCTCAGAGTTGTACTAACTTTGAGACAGATTTGAGTCCTTGCACAACCAAAGTATCAATCAGAAAATATTTCGCCAACTTATGGATTCTGATTTCAAGACAGGCCAAAGCAGATTGGCATCATACTTTGTGACCCTCATTTCATGCATATTGATTAATTGCCCTTGCTTAAATTCCTTTCTAACAATAATTTCTAACATATACTAAAAGTTATAGTCACTGTGGGAAGATTAGAATTTCTTTTCTCCTTAAAAGAAAGGGCAGTATTTTTTTTTTTCTTTTCTAAATGGTACTAATTAGTTGCATATAATTTCAAACTCATCAGAGTTAAAATATTCTCTACCAGCAGAAAATGCAATTCACCATATGTATTGGAAATATGCAAGAAAGGGTTTTCCTGTGCTATTTTTTGCAGTTGGAGTTTGGTCTTAGATTATTTGTGGGTTTCCAAGTATTTGAATTATGCAAGCTGGTTGACTGAGTGGCCTCAAGCATTCAGGAGACAAGCTTTTTCAGCTCATAATAAAAAATGAGTTTCTCTGCAAATGTATATCAAAATTTGCAGTTTCAATTTTCAGCAATTTTGGAGAATGTAAGAAACTTTTTTCAGTTAAATTTATATGCTCAGAGCTACTTAACATGGAGATTGCCTGAGGTTTAAAAAAAAAAAAAAAATGAAGATAGAAATCTTGAAAATGGTCTTCAAATTAAAAAATAACTCAAGAATAATGTCGGATGAACATAGTTTTGCATATTCATTCATCTTGTTATAATTTTAAGCATGTGTCTGTAAGCCTCTGATTAACAAATGCCTAGTGTAGAAAATGATCGATGAACAGAACAATAGACATTTAACATGTTCAAAAACATTTAGTAGTTCTCAGGGAAGACCTGTTCTTAGGTAGCCTATCAAAAAAACAGAATAGAGAATGAAGATTGGAAATATATTTCCTCATTTCTTATTGCTATTTTTACAAAACCTATATTTGAAATATTTGCCCAGTATTTCTTGCTCTAAAACCTCATGTCTTGTGTCAGAGTTTTACATTTCTGAGTTAATGTTCTTAAACTCTTTAAGTTGTCTTGCTATGAAATGTTCCTTTAGGTAACCAAACCAAGGCTTTAGAGACTTCATTAGGATTAAAAGTCTTTTTTCTCTAAATCTAAAGCCATAATTTTTTAAAATTTAGGTTGCATATTTAATCTAGTTATAGCCACTGCTTTAAATTTACCTTTATCTTTTATCTGGGGTAAGAACTACTTAAATGATACTTGTGTTGTTAGAACTCATATATTTTCCATGATTATAATAGTAATTAACATAATGTTTAAACTTCTGAATAAAAATATGCATTCATATCAAGATCAACGGAGAAGGCAATGGCAACCCACTCCAGTACTCTTGCCTGGAAAACCCCATGGACGAGGAGCCTGGTAGACTGCAGTCCATCGGGTTGTTAAGAGTCGGACACGACTGAGCGACTTCACTTTCACTTTTCACTTTCATGCATTGGAGAAGGAAATGGCAACCCACTCCAGTGTTCTTGCCTGGAGAATCCCAGGGACAGCGGAGCCTGGGGTCGCACAGAGTCGGACACGACTGAAGCGACTTAGTAGCAGCAGCAGCAGCATCAAGATCAATGAGACTGTTTTAAAATCTCTCAGGCTTTCATCCACTTTATCAAAGGGTTATATTTGTTCTGAGAATTGCATTCTCCAAAATGGTTTGGATTGTTTTCTTTAACTCAGCAGAAACCTTGTCATGTTTTTACTTTACTTTTAATCAAGGTTGAATCAAAGATTTGACAATATAACATTTGGTCCAAAAGTCATAGAATTTTCCCTGAGCACTACTTCAGCTTTATATTATTTACAGCTCTTTAGGTCAAAATGTGACAGAAAATCCAACTGAAACTGCTTTCAGCCAAAAACTAGTCTTTTGACTTATGTTACTGTTAAGTCCCAAGGGTGGTGTTGCATTCAAAGGAGCCTGAGTAGGGCTCAAACGTTTTCCAAGGAACCTAGTTTTTGTTTGATTACTTCTCTACCCACCTCTGTAAGTGAGCTTTCTGGTGCTACCAGCTTGGGCTCATGGTCTCATCAACTCTAGCCTATAGTCACTTCACTCAAGTCTTGTAGAAAAAAGATTGTCTGGTTTTATTTCATAAGTTTCAGCAAAAATCTCCTTGGTTTTAGGGTTTTTGATTCAATCATATGGACATTCTTGAAACAGTTGCCCTGGCCAAAAGAATGTAAAATGTAGATGGGTTTAACTTAACAAGGGCATATTTCTGGAGCTCTGTTTCAACTTCTTCAAAAGTCATGGACTAAAAATATAGGAGTGGTGACAGTCACCATGAGAATATGGAATACATGCTCAGCTGCCAAAAGGACATACATTCATGAAAGCTCTATGTTACATGTTTTTATAAGCTGTATTTTAATTGTGTTGCTTTCAATATGTTCTACACTTTTGGTTTTTGTTTCTCTCTAATGCAAAGTTTATTTATTAAGAGTTTTAAAATGTCCAGGTGGTGTGGTGTATTACTCTGCTCAGGCTATTACAACAAAGACCGGGCAGTGTAAACAACAGAGACTTTTTTTTTTACTGTTTTCTTACTGTTTACTGTCAGCAATTTGACCCAGTGATCAAATCGTCAACATCCATTGGATCATAGCAAAGGCAAGAGGTTTACAGAAAGACATCTACTTCTGCTTCGTTGACTACTCTAAAGCCTTTGACCATGTGGATCACAACAAACTGTGGAAAATTCTTGCAGAGATGGGAATACCAGACCACCTTACCTGCCTCCTGAGAAACCTGCATGGAAGTCAAGAAGCAACAGTAAGAACTGGACATGAAACAATGGACTCGTTCAAATTGGGAAAGGAATACATTAAGGCTGTATATTGCCACCCTGTTTATTTAACTTATGTGTAGAGACATTATGAGAAATGCTGGGCTGGATGAAGCACAAACTGGAATCAAGATTGCTGGGAAAAATATCAATAGCCTCAGATATTGCAGATAACTCTCTTGCTTTTTCCATGATCCAGTGAATGTTGGCAATTTGATCTCTGGTTCCTCTGCCTTTTCTAAAACCAGTTTGAACATCAGGAAGTTCATGGTTCACGTATTGCTGAAGCCTGGCTTGGAGAATTTTTTTTTTCTATTTTTATTTATTTTTTACTTTACAATACTGTATTGGTTTTGCCATACATCAACATGAATCTGCCACGGGTGTACATAAGTTCCCACTCCTGAACTCCCCTCCCACCACTCTCCCCATACCATTCCTCTGGGTTATCCCAGTGCACCAGCCCCATGGCTTGGAGAATTTTGAGCATTACTTTACTAGCATGTGAGATGAGTGCAATTGTGTGGTAGTTTGAGCATTCTTTGGCATTGGAATGAAAACTGACCTTTTCCAGTCCTGTGGCCAATGCTGAGTTTTCCAAATTTGCTAGTATATTGAGTGCAGCACTTTCACAGCATCATCTTTCAGGATTTGAAATAGCTCAACTGGAATTCCATCAACTCCACTAGCTTTGTTTGTAGTGATGCTTTCTAACGCCCACTTGACTTCACATTCCAGGATGTCTGGCTCTAGATGAGTGATCACACC
>SJYT01050724.1:1055787-1126289 GCA_006410635.1 Cephalophus harveyi | reverse complement strand
ATCCGTAATTACTGGGAGAAATATCAGTAATTCTCAGATATGCAGATGACACCACTGTTATGGCAGAAAGTGAAGAGGAACTAAAGAGCCTCTTGATGAAAGTGAAAGAGAAGAGTGAAAAAGTTGGCTTGAAAATCAATGCTCAGAAAACTAAGATCATGGCATCAGGTCCCATCTCTTCATGGCAAATAGATGGGGAAACAGTGTAAACAGTGAGAGACTTTATTTTGGGGGGCTCCAAAATCACTGCAGATGGTGACTGCAGCCATGAAATTAAAAGACGCTTGCTCCTTAGAAGAAAAGTTATGACCAACCTAGACAGCTTATTAAAAAGCAGACATTACTTTGCCAAAAAAGGTCCCGTCTAGTCAAAGCTATGGTTTTTCCAGTAGTCATGTATGGATGTGAGAGTTGGACTATAAAGAAAGCTGAGTGCCGAAGAATTGATGCTTTTGAACTGTGGTGCTGGGAAAGACTCTTGAGATTCCTTTGGACTGCAAGGAGATCCAACCGGTCCATCTTAAAAGAAATCACTCCTAAGTATTCATTGGAAAAACTGATGCTGAAGCTGAAACTCCGATACTTTGGGCATACTCATGTGAAGAACATTTGAAAAGACCCTGATGCTGGGAAAGATTGTGGGCAGGAGGAGAAGGGTACGACAGAGGATGAGATGGTTGGATGGCATCATCGACTCAACGGACATGAGTTTGAGTAAGCTTCGGGAGTTGATGATGGACAGGGAGGTCTGGTGTGCTGCAGTCCATGGGGTTGCAGAGTCAGACACGACTGAGCAACTGAACTGAACTTTACTGAGAGGGATTTTATGATGCTAAAATGAGTTAATACTTGTACAGTGTGAAAAGCAGGGCCTGACACATACTTGATACTATATATTCTAAATAAATAGATGAAGAAGTCAGAACCTTTGAGCAGAATTGAGTCAGCAGAGTTTGAATGTGCATCTAATGGCTTCCCTTACCAAGGAAAACTTCACATATCCTGAGTGGTGCAATTGGTTAGTGCATGGTACTTATCTAGGTACAGATTCATGAATTTGCTTGACCTTTAGTTTGTGAGCTTTGTAATAGTTGTGTCATATAGAAGATTTGAATTCTCAGTACATGCAGTGATTCACTTTTCCCCTTTGTATCTGCCACTTGGAGTTGACCTTTAAGATTGTTTTTACTATTATATGAACCAGGGAATCATTATCTATGACACTTTCCAATAAGACTTTTTTAGGATAAATTTAATTTTGTTCTTAAGAGCTCCTTTGAGCCATATTTTATCTGGTCTTTGAGGGCCTTCATAAGAAAAAGCATTAGATGAGTAGGGAGGAACTCTACTACTCAAACCAGAGGACAGAATTTCACTGTAGTTTTGCTTAAAACTTGATTTCAAATTTATAATAGTTTACCAAATATTTAGAGTAATTTTTAATAGATTTTATTTATTAGAAAAATTTTAGATTTACAGGAAAAATTGAGCAGAAAATAGAGTTCCCATTTACCCCTGCCACCCAAGTGTGCATAGCTGCCTCCACTCTCCACATCCCACACACATTTGTTACAATCAAGGGCAGTTTCTAAAAACAAACGCTGCCTTTCAGAGCTGTGTTGATAGTCAACAGTGCTGTACTTTTTTCTGAATCTTTTGGGAACTCTAATTAGTGCTAACTTTAGAGTCAATTTTTATGTTACATAAGAAATTAACAGCATTTCTTTGTTCCAGCCTGTTTATGTTTTTGGCCAGAAAATAATATGGCTTAACCACATTCATCAGCATTGGCTTTGAATGACCTTTTAGCTATTTATATAAATTTAATTTTTCTCTTAAGTTCAAGTTTTACACCACTTGAGTTGTTCCAGAAGATGTTCTGTGGACATTTTCTATATTTCCTTTCATTATCGGAGAAGGCATTGGCAACCCACTCTAGTACTCTTGCCTGGAAAATCCCATGGATGGAGGAGCCTGGTAGGCTGCAGTCCATGGGGTCGCAAAGAGTTGGACACGACTGAGCGACTTCACTTTCACTTTTTACTTTCATGCATTGGAGAAGGAATTGGCAACCCACTCCAGTGTTCTTGCCTGGAGAATCCCAGGGACGGGGGAGCCTGGTGGGCTGCCATCTATGAGGTCAGACAGAGTTGGACATGACTGAAGCGACTTAGCAGCAGCAGCATTTCATTATTTGTTTACTGGTTACTGGTGCCGGCTTCCTCAGGAGGTAGACTAACTAGGTTTGATTTAATCTCTGTCCTCTACACCTGCAGCTTTCTACTTAACAAAGAGAGTTGGTCAGGCATACACTCAGAATCTACAGACTCGTGTTACCCAGTACTCTTTATTATTTAGTTTGACAATTAAATACTTGTGTATTACTGATACCTAGTATGTGCCAGTGTTGTAAATATAGATTCATCTGACTATCATAATGACTGTAGGAGCTAGGTAGCTCTTTTACAGTAGAGTTAATTGAGGCACAGAAAGATTGGGTAATGTCTGGGTTCCAGGATGCATTCACAAATGGCAAATGGAGGGGACTTCCCCAAGGAAACTGCTTTGAAGGACATAACACATATTTGAATGTTTAAGTTCTAATCTACTTGACTGAAAAACAGATCCTGTTACTGTGAATTTCCATCTTTTTTACTTAACTTTTCACCTTGTTTGGGAGCCATGGTCTTTCTCATATCAGACCTGAGGGCTGAAGGCATTATCAGACTTAATTTTGAATGAAAATACATTGATTATTTTGATGTATCATGAACACTTTTGTTGCAGAAAGAATGGACTCCAGAGATTGTTATTTCAGGACACTTTGATGGTGTCCAAGACCTAACGTGGGATCCAGAAGGAGAATTTATCATCACTGTTGGTACTGACCAGACAACTCGACTTTTTGCTCCTTGGAAGAGAAAAGACCAGTCACAGGTAAAACATCTTCCTTCTTGACGGATCCATTTGAAAAGAACATCCCTGAGCTCATGAAGAGAGGGGCAGCAACATTAGCCATTAGGGAAATGCAAATTAGAATGATGAGATGCCACTGCACACCCTCTGGGATATCTGAGGTATAAAATACTGGCAGTGGCAAGTGGTAGTAGGTTGCAGAGAGACTGGAACTTTCATACATTGCCAGTGGAAATGCAAAATGTTATAGCTACCCTGGAAAATAAGTTTCTTACAAACTGAAGCATTCCAAAGAAGACATACAGATGGCCAGTAGATGTGTGAACAGATGCTCAATGCTAACCATCAGGGAACTGCAAATCAGAACCACAATGAGATACTCCCTTTCATCTCTTAGAGTGGCTGTGATCAAATAGACAACAAACAGCAGATAGTGGCAAGGATGTGGAGAAAAGGAGCCCTCCTGCCCTGTTGGTGGGACTGTAAATTGTAGCAGTGCTATGGAAAATGGAGTGGAGGTTCCTCAAAAATTAAAACTAGAACTACCCCATGATCTAGGAATTTCATTTCTGGGTATTTATTTAAAGAAAACAACACTAATTTGAAAAAATACATCCACCCCCATGTTTACTGAAGCATTATTTACAATACATGTGTTTATTTAATGTAATTATTGTAAATAATTACATTATTAACAATAGCCAAGATATGGAAGCAGCTAAGTATCTATTGATAGATAAATAAAGAAGACATGGTATATATACAATGGAATATTAGCCATTAAAAAATGAAGTCTTAAATATGTATATAACTGAGTCACTTTGCTGTATAGCAGAAATTAACACAACCTTTTAAATTAACTATACTTCAGTGAAATTAAAAATTAAAAAATAATTTTAAAGAGGAAAATAAAGTCTTGCCATTTATAATAAAATAGATGAATCTGGAGGATATTGTGCTAAGTGATACAAGTTAGATGGAGAAAGACAATGTGATGTATATGTGTAATCTAAAAAACAAACGAACAAAGTGAAAACAAAATTATACAAACAACAAATGAGTGTTTTCCAGAGGTGTGAAACTGGGCGAAATAGGTGATGGGATTAAAAGGCACAAACTTTCAGTTATAAATAAGTCACAGGGGTATGATATAGAACATAAGGAATATGGTCAATAGTGTTTTAATAACTTCATATGAGGACAAGTGGGTGGTTACTAGATTTATTATGGTGACCGCTTTGTAATGTATTTAAATGTCAAATCACTATGTTGTACACTGTGTTGAAACTAACATAATATTACATATTTCAACTGTATTTCAGTAAAAAATTTAAGCACACATGTATTCTTTATAAATCAAACAATTAAAATGTTAGTTGCCAAAATGTGTTTACTTTAGTTCCACAAAAAAGTTCTCTTATACCTTGTAATTTTAGTTTTAATTAATTAGGAAACACTGTCAGATCTGCAGTAAAAGCTAATTTCTAATATCATATAGTGTCACTTAATAGTGGTTGAGCCCAGTTTTTGTTGAAGAAACTTTTCAGTCTTGGCCCTAACCTTTCAAAAACCACAATAAAACTTTACCACTGATAAATCATTGAACTATGCTATACTACAAAGGATACTCAGTTTCTGATAAAAATTCATGAAACTGACTGTGGGTCAGACTGTGAGTGCTAATGAAATTTTGGCATTTCTGCTTTAGCAGCATTTTGGTAGATTAAAATTAATAGAGAACATTGGGAGCACACTATAGTCAAGCAAGAAAGGCAAATGATTTTGGAGTGGTTTTCTGTGACTCTTGGTAATTTGCTACCAGTATTACTCAGTTGTTGTTTACTCATGATCCTTTAAAAAAAAACAGTAAATCAGACTTTATCCAAAATGTGAAATTCTACCCTTTGAAAGACACTATCAGGAAAATTAAAAGATGAGTCACAAGCTGTGAGAAAATATTTACAAAACACATATCTGATAAAGGATTTTTATCTAGAGTCTATAAAGAACTTTTTCAGTTCAGTTCAGTCGCTCAGTCATGTCCGACTCTTTGCAACCCCATGAATCGCAGCACGCCAGGCCTCCCTGTCCATCACCAACTCCAGGAGTTCACGCAGACTCAACGTCCATCGAGTCAGTGATGCCATCCAGCCATTTCATCCTCTGTCGTCCCTTTCTCCTCCTGCCCCCAATCCCTCCCAGCATCAGAGTCTTTTCCAATGAGTCAACTCAAAGAACTTTTTAGAACTCAGTAAAAACAAAAACAAACAATCTAGTAAAAAAGAGGAGGGAGGAAAATGGGGCAAAAGATATTTCTCTGAAGATGATAGATTAATGGAAAATAAGAACAGGAAAAGATTTCAGTACCGTTAGTCATTGGGGAATGCACATTAAAGCTACAATGAGGTACCATTACACCACTGTTAGAATAATTATTGTTTAAAGGCTGACTTGCACAAGTGCTGATGAGGGTGTGGGCAGCTGTATCTTTCTTACACTGCTGGTGGGATTGTAAAATGTATAGGCACTTTGGGAAATAATTTGACAGTTTATTAAAAATTATTCAATCATCATTCAATTATCATACCCATAAGAAGTGTTTACTCAAGAGAAATGGGAGCATATATTCATACAGAGACTTGTACATGAAAGTTCATGACTGTTTTCTCAGTAAGACAGCTGGAAACAACCCAGATATCTGAGTAGGTGAGTGGATCAACAATTTGTGGTATAGCCATACAAAAGGAGTACTACTCAGCAAGAAAAAGTATTGAACTGTTTATAACAACATGGATGAATCTGAATCTGCCCCATGGTCACATTTTCATGGCATAATGAATGATTTTATGTCTGATACTTTGTTGAAAAGAATTCAGTTTTTGAAACGTGTGATCTTCTTTTTTTTTAATCTTTTTTGGCACCCAGGTGACTTGGCATGAAATTGCAAGGCCTCAGATACATGGATATGACCTTAAATGTTTGGCAATGATCAATAGGTTTCAGTTTGTGTCTGGAGCAGATGAAAAAGTTCTTCGAGTATTTTCTGCACCTCGGAATTTTGTGGAAAATTTTTGTGCCATTACGGGTCAGTCACTGAATCATGTGCTTTGTAATGTGAGTATTCCCCTAAATGTTTTAACTAGATCTCACCACTTCATATAACATTTTAAAGAAGTTTTACTTAAGGCTGTAAATGGAGAGTATGGGTAGAAAGGAAGTCAAATCATTTTATCATTGGCTTGATGAATTTTTGCCTATACTATACAGGCAGTAATTTAAATATTAGTATAATAAATTTTATAACAGATAAGCCTGACACTGTAAAGAATTAAAATATTAAATTAAGATACAAATACTATGTATATTCACTGTGTTTGGTAACTGATAAAACACCATGGGTTATATTTTCAAGGAGATGATCATCTCAATGTAGATTAGGGGTAGGGGGCAATGGAGCTCATGTACTTAAAATTGTTAGATAAAACCAGTTAATTGCTGAATCTTGTGTTAGCTAAAGTAATAGTCATAGAAGGAAGTGTCACTGCAGTAATGAGAAAATGGGGCTTCATTTGAATTTTGAAAGGGGTAAGTTTTTATTAATGTTCATTTTTACCCTCTTTCTACAAAAGATTTGAGCACTTATAAAAATACATAAGTTATAAAAACTATCAAGTAACCAGTTTTGAAGGAAGGGAAAGCAAGTAGCCAGGTAGTTGTGTTACACAGAAATGCATGTCATACAGTCATTTGCAGTCCTTAGGGTTGGGTCACAAATTTGCTTCTGAGCTTGAGAAGGGTAAGTACACTTTTAATAGGCAGAAGGAAGGCGAGAAAGAGACCAGTGGAGTGGTCAAAGATGCTTGACTGAAAAGTGTTATCAAGGGAAATGGATAACTGGGGAAAGGTCTAATGGTAGAGGACCTGGGAGGCAGACATAGTTGAGACTCTGGTACTGACGACGGGTCCTGAACAAAGAAGTGATGAAATGCGCTTTGTGGGGAAGAGTGATGTGGGAACAGGATACCTTTGAGCTCAGAGACTTTGAAGGCAGGGATGTTAGCACCAGTCTGGAAGAAAAAAAGAATCATTTTAAAAGAAATGTCCAGCTGCTCTTCCTAGAGTGTCCCATGGACACCTCTGGCCACAGGCTGTCTTAGTTAGGTAAAGAAGAGGAAAGATCCTGTTACATAGTTTCTAATGCTAATGGACAGTAGAACAAGATCAAAAGAGGGGCCTGGATTGTGGTCATTAGACGGAGCTGGTGTGGAGGGCTGGTTGGTTTGAGGATCTAACAATTCTAGGGATTGAAATGTGGAGGCGGGATTTCATGAGAGGTTAGTCCCTGGTATATATTCAGTTCTGTGTCCCAAGATATAGGGATCCTGTAGACTGGAAAGCCACTTGCTGCTTTTTATATTTTTTTCCCATATTAAATATTGGGATATGTAGGAATGCCTCTTTTTTTGCTCTTTTCCATGGTGTTTCATTTTCTTGGTTTCTAAAATAAAGCATCCTGTGTCTCAGGTAACCAGTGTTGTTGAGTTTAAATTCCCATTGCCCATGTTTGTGTTCAGTTCCATCAATACAAAATTTAGATTTTAAGAAATGCTGTTAGCTTATGGACATGTGCCAATTTTGATGGTTAGTATTTGTTTCACTTGTAATAACTTAATTGATATGCAGCATATAAACAGATTCAGTTCAGTTCAGTTCAGTTGCTCAGTCATGTCCGACTCTTTGCGACCCCATGAATCGCAGCATGCCATGCCTCCCTGTCCATCACCAACTCCCGGAGTTCACTCAGACTCAAGTCCATTGAGTCAGTGATGCCATCCAGCCATCTCATCCTCTGTCGTTCCCTCTCCTCCTGCCCCCAGTCCCTCCCAACATCAGAGTCTTTTCCAATGAGTCAACTCTTCACATGAGGTGGCCAAAGTACTGGAGTTTCAGCTTTAGCATCATTCCTTCCAAAGAAATCCCAGGACCGGTTGGATCTCCTTGCAGTCCAAGAGATTCTCAAGAGTCTTCTCCAACACCGCAGTTGAAAAGCATCAATTCTTTGGCGCTCAGCCTTCTTCACAGTCCAACTTTCACATCCATACATGACCACTGGAAAAACCATAGCCTTGACTAGACGGACCTTTGTTGGCAAAGTAGTGTCTCTGCTTTTCAAAATGCTGTCTAGGATGGTCATAACTTTTCTTCCAAGGAGTAAGCGTCTTTTAATTTCATGGCTGCAGTCACCATCAGCAGTGATTTCGGAGCCCCCAAAAATATAGTCTGACACTATTTCCACTGTTTCCCCATCTATTTGCCATGAAGTGATGGGACCAGATGCCATGATCTTCGTTTTTTGAATGTTGAGCTTTAAGCCACCTTTTTCACTCTCCACTTTCACTTTCAATCAAGAGGCTTTTGAGCTCCTCTTCACTTTCTGCCATAAGGGTGGTGTCATCTGCATATCTGAGGTTATTGATATTTCTTCTGCCGATCTTGATTCCAGCTTGTGCTTCTTCTCGCCCAGCGTTTCTCATGATGTACTCTGCATATAAGTTAAATAAGCATTGCCACTTTAAAGAGTACTCTGTTAAAGTTTTCAAATACTCAAAATTTTAAGTATGTTTAATGAAAATACTATGACAGTGGCTTCCTGGGAAACATGCTTGCATGAGCATCACCAGGGATGTACCCAAGAGACTCTCTTGTAAATAAAGGTTCAGGCCTTCCGTTTTCAGCCCACTCTTCACTAGAAGCCATCAGCGCTTTCCTTGTCAAACCCTGAAACCCACTGAACTGTGAGGGTTCAGTGAGCTTGTGGATGAGAGGATACCCAACTTTATGGATTGGGTGGGGGCTGGGGCTGGGGTTAGCTAGAGCCTGTCTGCTGGAGAATGAACGCTTAGCATTTCATCTCTTGGTTCAGAAAATGGAAGTCTGGATAGATAACCCTCAGTGTAAGTGGTCTTTACACTGCTTCTCAGCATTAATGAGCATAGCATTTTTTTTTTTTTTCCTGCAGTGCCTGAGGTAACAGTATCTTTTTAGCATTTAAGACATGTCTCACATTTTTTATTCCAGCAAGGCGGTGATCTTCCAGAAGGAGCTACTGTCCCTGCTTTGGGATTATCCAATAAAGCTGTCTTTCAGGGTAAGACTGAGTTCGTCTCCAGAATTACTGAACCTATAATGGTACTTACCACCTAGTTACACACTTGTATAACATGTACCAGTGTTCATTACAGGTGATTTCTCTTTTTATAGATCACAGTACAGGCATCTATGCTCTCTGTCAGATATTTCATGGTAACGACTCTATGTACTCTTGCATACCCTGAAATAGGTGCTGCTTTTACAAAGTGTACTTCATGGAGCACTTACAACCACAGATACTAATGTGGGTTGCCTGAAAAACGCATTCCATAGTTTATAAAAAGTTTGGGAAATAGTCAAAGGAAAATGAAGGAATTTTTATGAAATTGACCACAGCACATATGGAAAATACCAGAGTAGTGGAAAAACCCTTGGCTTTGCAATCACGTGAATACAGCGTTGAATTACCCTCCTTGAAGTGCCGCCACTTTCTCACTGGTGGCCTTAACATTGGGATGGGTGTAGGAGACATAAAGATGGGACCACGTTCATGATGTTGATGCTTCTTTTAAACTAGAAGATATGGCTTCTCAGCATTCTGATGAAGAGGAGCTGTTAAATAGTGCCGGTTTCGAGTATCACCAGGTGGCCTTCCAACCCTCCTTACTTACTGGTAAGAAAAGGCAAAAGTATGATTTACTAGAATCATTAGTACACATAGTGTGGTATCTGTCACTGGTGACCTAAATATGTGCTTCAGAATTCACTTGCATGAAAATAGAAAAATTAATTGCAACACTGTAAATTTATTATAGAACCTCCCACTGAGGACCATCTGCTGCAAAATACTTTGTGGCCTGAAGTTCAAAAACTGTAAGTTAAACTATACTTAGCTGTTTGGTCTGATTCTATCCTAACTTGTGATATTTTTCCCCCCACAGTTTGATTTTCTCCTTTGCTTTCCTCTTAGCTACATTCCCCCACCCCCGATCTAAACATCTCTTGGTAGCCTTCATAAGGGGTGAGAATCAAACTTTACTTAGATTTTTATAATGCTAGATTTGTTGGTTTTGATTTTTTAAAGTAGAGAGGCATAGCATCATTTTTTTTTTAAACTATTACTCTTTTTTTTTTTCCTATATTGGTTCCCTATTCGAACCTTTCTGTGGTTTATTATTAATATTTATTGTACTGACTGGCTAGGGGTGAAAACTTGTATTTAATTTAGTAGTTTGAATAAGTTATGTTATTGCTAGGAAGTTACATTTTTCTCCACTCTCTGCTTTTACCCCAGATACTTCCCTTGACAGAAATGTTTCTTAAAAGAACTGTGTGTTAGCTAGAGAGATTAAAGTTAATCTTTTCACATTAAAAAATTTTTGCAGCATGAGAATAGATACATTTCCTAATACAAGGGTCATCCATTTTCTCTTTTTGAATTTTAGATACGGACATGGCTATGAAATATTTTGTGTTGCTTGTAGCAATTCAAAGACTCTGCTTGCCTCAGCTTGTAAGGTAGGGCATGTTACTCTTCTGTTCTGCTTGGTCACAGGTTATTTAAATCAGGCTCCTGCAAGCTTAGTGATGCAGGCAGAATCGACATGAAAGGCCACAGGTGCCTGATTTTTCTGAATCTTGCTTTCTCTGCCTCTTTTCCGTCTGTTCAGAAGCTTGCAGTTGCCTTTTAAATCTGTCTCAGCTGCACATTTTTGTTTTTCAGTACTTGGCTTGAGCCTATTTATGCCCTTACTCAAAAACTATTTAATCAGATATCTGAAAATTAGACCTAAAAATGTGATAAAAATTTTTAGTAATGGGAGTCCTGGAGACACAAGGGAAGGCAAAATCCCGTGTGCGTTCCGTCTGACCATTTCTTGAGGCCGCTCAAGGTGCTGACCTAACAGGGGAGGCGAGTCCCTTGGCCCGTGCCATGGTGAGGCAGGGGGGCGGCCCGGGCAGCGAGCCGCCAGTAGGTGGCGCTGCAGAATTGTGCACTTGAGACAGTGGCCTGGGGGAATGGTCTTGAACTTGCTCTTGAGTGTTTATATCCTGTGGAGGATTATGTGAAGGATCTGAGACCCACACATTCCTCTGAATTTCCTCAAATTATCTACTTGTTTTAAATAAGAAAATACATTTATTTACTTGTTTTAAGCATGATGATAAGAGCTGCCCACCTGGATGGCCGCCTTTGGGTTTCTTTGTTTTTGTTTTTTTTTCTGTGTGTTTGTTTTTTGTCCGTGCTCTTGCTGTGGCTTCTTTGTATTTGCCTGTGTTGAGCTGAGGGTCATCCTAAGAAATAATGTCATGCTCCTTTTCCCCCACCCCTCTTTGTTTATTGTCCTCTTTGTGAGGGTGGTCCTGAGAGTTCTTTCTGTTAATACAGGGGCCTTTGGGTAGAATAGGGCATAATAGCAATAACAACTGTGCTTCCATTGAGCAAACTTTTTTGTGTCTTAGAGCACATATAATAATCATATAATTATTTTCTCCTTTTCAAGTTGGCTCACTTGTAACAAGCATGGGCATTTCTCTTTTAAGCTAACATTCTGTAGCTGTTTTATTTAGGTGTCATGAGTGTACTAAAGGAAAAGAGGGCAGCAGAGGATGAGATGGTTAGACAGCATCACCGACTCAGTAGACACGAACTTGAGCAAACTCCAGGGGATTGTGGAGGTCGGGGAAGCCTGGTATGCTGCAGTCCATGGGGTGGCAAAGAGTCCGACACAACCTAGCAAATGAATGGCAACAAAGTGTACTATAAATTGCACTTTGAACATTGGACAGTTTGATAAATTTTGACATATACCTGTGAAATCATCACTACAATCATAATGAAGATACCACCCACCCCCCCTCCTGTACTGTGCTGTGCCTAGTCACTCAGTTATGTCTGACTCTTTGCAATCCCATGGGCCGTAGACCACCAGGCTCCTCTGCCCACAGGGATTCTCCAGGCAGGAGTACTGGCGTTGCCATTCCCTTCTCCAGGGGATCTTCCCAACCCAGGGATCAAACTCAGGTCTCCCGTTTTGCAGGGAGATTCTTTACCATCTGAGTCACCAGGGAAGCCCGCCCCTATCCCTAGTAAACCACGAATCTGCTTTTAACATGATAGTTTATATTTCCTAAATTTCTAAATTTTTCTATAAGTGTAACTATAGTTTGTACTCTTTTTTTGTATAGCTTCTTTCATTTATCATAATTTGAGATTCATCTACTTTGTTGCATGTATCAATTGTTCACATTTTTATTTCTGAATTGTCTTCCCTTTTACGTATATATTACAATTAGTTGATCCATTCACTTAATGGACATTTAGGTGATTTCCATTTTGGGACTTTTACCAGTAAAGCTGTTATAAACATTTGTGTACAAGTCTTTGCATAGAATATGCTTTCATGTCTCTTGAGCAAATACATATGAGTGGAATTGCTGAGTATATGGTAGATACATATTTAAATTTTTAAGAAACTGACAAACTGTTTTCCAAAGTGGTTGTACCACCTTACAGTCCCACTGGCAACATATGAGAGTTTCAGTTGCTCCACACCTTCACCAGTACATGATATTGTCAATGTTTTTAACTTTTACCGTTCTGATACTTTTGTAATACCTCGTTGTACCTGTAATTTGCATTTCCCTAGTGATTAATGATGTTGAGTATTTTTTCATGTGCTAGTTTTCCATCTGTGTATCTTCTTTGATGAAGTATCTATTCAAATCTTTTGCCCAGTTCTTTATTGTATTGTTTTCTTATTACTGAATTTTGAAAAGTTCTTTATATACACTGGATACTCCTTTATCAGATATTTGCTATGTAGATAATTTTCCACAGTGGCTTGTCTTTTCCTTTTCTTAGCAGTGTTTTTGCAGAGGGCAGAAGTTTATGTTTTGGTGAAGTCTAATTTATCACTTTTGTTCGGTGTTGAGTTTGTGCTTCTTGTGTAGAATCTAAGTAATCTTTGCCCGACTCAAAGATCTTCTGCATTATTAAGCATGTTTGCTGTGCATTATGACTCTTAATTCTTTATCAGGTTGCAAAATCTCCCTACAGTTCCTAGTTTGCAGAGAGTTTTTATCAAGAATGGATGTTAGATTTTGACAATTTTTTTTCTTTGTTGGCATGTCATATGTTTTTCCTTTTTAATTTATTAATATGATGAATTACATTGAATATACATTTAAAAAAATTTTTCTTTTTATTGAGGTGTAACTGACATATATAACATTGTATTAGTTTCAGGTGTACAGCATAATGATTTAGCGTTTGTTTACATTGGGAAGTGATCCCCGCAGTAAGTCTAGCTAACATCCATCATCATACATAGTTAGAAGAAAAAGTTTTTTCTTGTGCTGAGGACTTTTAAGATCTCAGCAACTTTCAAATATGCAGTACAGTATTGATGATAATTGCTGTGCTACAGATTACATCCCCCTAACTTAGTTATCTGTAGCTGGACGTTTGTACCTTTTGACTCTTCACCCATTTCACCCAGCCCTCAACCCTGGCTTCTGGATAGGTGTTAGCACTGTTAAGTTTTCCTCTAAGTATTGCTTTTGAGGCATTCTGCAAATTTTGGTATGTTGTGTTTTCATTTTCATTCAGTTAAAAATACTTTCTAATTTCTTTCATCTTTTATTTTTTAACTATAGGTTATTTTGAAATATATTAGTTTCCATATACTGAGTATTTTTAAGGTTTTTCTGTTACTGATTTCTAATTTAATTTTGTTTAAAAAGTATCGTATAGCTTCAATCATTTGAAATTTAATCTTGGTAAATTTCCATGTTCTGTTGAAGAAGGTAGATTCTGTTTCTGTTGGATGGACTGTTCTGAAGAATATGACTTATATTGGTTGATAGTCTTGCCGTCTTTGCTCTTTTGGTTCGGTTGTGTGTGACATTTTGAAATCTCTGACGACAGTTATAAACTTGTCTTTTAATCTTTGTGGTGTGTTCAGTTTGTACTCTGTGTTTTGAAGCTCTGTCGTTAGATCCTAAGCATTTACGATCATTATGTTCTCTTGATTAACTGATTAGTTTATTATTATGAAATGAAACTCTTTATTTCTGATAATAGTTTGTGCTCTGAAATCCACTCTGATGTTAATATAGCCACTCCAGCTTTCTCTCTTTTTTTTGGCCACACTGCGAGGCTTGCACCCTCTTAGTTCCCTGACCAGGGATTGAACCCATGCCCCCTGCAGTGAAAGCATGGAGTCCTTACCACTGAGTAGTGCTTGAATTATGTGTCTTTTTTCATCATTTTACTTTTATTTGTTAACTTTTATCTCAAGTGGATTTCTTGGAGGCAGCATAGAGTTGGATCTTTTTCTTGTCATGATAATCTTTCATTTTAATAGAGGTGTTTATTAGACTATTTGGATTTAATGTAATAATATGGTAGATTTACTTTATTATCATGCCATTTGTTTTCTGTTTAATCCATCTGTTCTTTGATCCGTTTTACTTATTTTTGGTGAAGTAATTACTTTTTATAATTCCATTTCATTTCTTTTGTTTAGCAGATATAACTCTTTGTTGTGTTATTTTATTGGTTGTTTCACATTTTATAGTATGTGTCTTTAATTTACCACAGTTTAGCATCAAGTAATAGTGCATTGTTCATGAGAAAATAAGTATATTTTCATTTCCCCCTATTTTGTGGTATTGTTTTTGTACATTTTGCTTCTTTACAGAAATCCCATGATACTATTATTTTTGCTTTAATAATCAATTATCCCTAAAGAGATTTAAATAATAAAGTTTTTCCATCAGATATAATTTTCCTTCTGCCTGCAGGATATTCCCTAGCATTTTTTGTAATGTAGTTCTGCTGGTTAGGAATTTTTTGAGTTTTCGCTTGTCTGGAAAATATATATGTCTCCTTCATTTTTAAAGTGTACTTTTATGGTAGGTGAAGAATTGTTTGTTTTCCTTTCTGTACTTTAAAAATGTTGCTTTATTTTCTTCTGACTTGCATTGCTTTGGATGAGAAGTCCAGTGTAATTTTTCTTTGTTTTACTCACTAATGGGTTTTTTCCTCTTCATGTGCAATTTTTTGTTTATCACTGTTTTTAAACAATTTAACTGTTGTGGGTATAATTTCCTTCGTGTTTCGTGTGCTTGAGTTTTATTGAACTTCTTGGATCCTTCAGTTTATTGTTTTCATCAAATTTGAGGGCCATTAGCTTTTTAAGTTTTTTTTCTTTTCATCCTTTTGCAGACCCTAGTTACACGTATATGTGGCTGCTTGATGTTGTCATAGGGTTCAGTGATGTTCTTTTGTTTTTTAATTTTTTCTACTCTATGATTCTTTTTGTCCCTTGGGGTAACTGTTCTTTGTTGCCAGCAATTCTACTTTTGGGTATTTATCCAAAGAAAATGAAAACATTAATTTATAAAGATAAATGTACCCCTGTGTTCATTGTAGCTTTATTTGCAATAGACAAGATATGGAAGCAGCCAAAGTGTCCATTGATAAAGGAATGACTAGGAAGGGTGGTGTGTATGCACGTGAATGTGCAGTATAACCCAGCCATTAAACAAGAATGAAGTCTTTCCATTTGTGGCACCGTGGATAGACCTGGAGGGTATTATGCTAAGTGAAATAAGTAAACAAGTCAGACAGAGAAAGACAAATACTACAAAATGATTTCTTTTATTTGTGGAATCAAAAAAAAACAAAACAAATGGACAAACAAAACAGAAGCAGATTCGTTGATACAGGGAACAGACAGGGTGTTTTCAGGGGGTATGGAGAGATAATGGAAATAGGGGTATAAGAGGTATAAACTTACAAATAATTCAGTTTCAAAATAAGTCACAGGGATGTGAGGTGCACATAGGGAACACAGTCAATAACAAGGTAAAATATTGTATGTTAATTATAATTTTAAAAATTCCGATTCCACTGCCAGTCTCTAATTATTCATCATTTCTGATCCCCGTCTGTCTCTTCTCAGGGGTTACACCTGGTTATAGAATTTATAGTATCTTCTCAGAATCTGTGGTTTTTATTTATGCAGATACATGAAGAATACTGTAGAAGCAATGTGTTACTTTGAAAAGTGGTTTTGTTTTCTTTTTTCAGTTTATTTCACTCACATTGCTTTATTGTTTCATCTCTGTCCTACAGGCAGCCAAGAAAGAGCATGCCGCCATCATTCTCTGGAACACTGCATCTTGGAAGCAGGTGCAGAATTTAATCTTCCATAGTTTGACTGTCACACAGATGGCCTTCTCTCCTGACGACAAGTTCTTGCTAGCTGTTTCCAGAGATCGGACCTGGTCACTGTGGAAGAGGCAGGACATAATCCCACCTGAGTTAGGTAAACGGCTCCTAGCTGGGAAGAGTACTAGTGAGACAGCTATATCCGTTTACTCACTTTGAGCAGCTGTTGGGTAAAGTGAAATGATAACAGGGTGAAGGCTAGAGTCTGGTTACTGGGAGTCTTTCAAGGTTTTTGACATTTGAGGAAGACTTGACCTTCCTTGTAAGGATGATAATGTTTTCAGATATCTTGGTTAAAGAATCATAAAAATCTGTATGTACAAAATTTAGACTTTGCAGATGGTGACAGAATGCCACCATAAAACCAAATAGATGATATATACTGAGGATTTTATGGGACAGGAATAATAATATACAGTGGAATTACCCACCTGTTTCACACTGATAATTTAGACATCCACTTGGCTTCCTTGGTGGCTCAGGTGGTAAAGAATCCACCTGCTATGCAGAAGGCCCAAATTCGATCCCTGGGTCAGGAAGATCCCCTGGAGATGGGAATGGCTACCCACTCCAGTATTCTTGTTTGGAGAATCCCATGGACAGAGCAGCCTGGCAGGCTGCAGACCATGGAGTTGCAAAGCGTTGGACATGACCAAGGAACTAATAATTGTGAATAACATGACCCTGGGCAAGATGTTAACACACCTACCTGCATTCTACTTTGGACCTGGCATAAAATGAAAAAACACTGAAAAGGAAAAAAACGTCTCCTTTCTGTACTTACAGCAATAGCCTGTTATTCTTCCAGTTTCAGTGAGTGGGTAAAATCCAGAGAGTGGTTAAAGTACTTTTGTGTTGTTTAATCCTGCTTTTAATTTTTTCATTGATTACTACATCAATTTGACTTACAATGTTTTTAGTTCTTTGGGTTTTTTATATTTTAGAGAATATCAAGTACTATGACACATACTGAGCAGTATATGTTAAAACAGACTGATTTCATTTGCAACCAGTGATTTCCTAATACGTAGCCTTTACTTTTTAAAGTTAAAGTGAGGCTAATAACAAATCTATATTATAATGTGTTATATCTTTGTGGATTGTTGATTAATAGATACATTAGTCTTCCCTTGATACACAGTTAGGTCATTTAGGTTTAGTCCCTGTGAGGGCTAGAAGTTAGTTACCCTGCACTTAGAATCTTACAAAGGAAAAGATTAAAAAAAAATTTTTTTTTACATTGTTTAAGAGTGCATTATTATTTTTTCCATAGCTTAATACATAGATCTGGCTACTACCTGAGTAAGTTTAAATTTCTTCAGGCTTCTTCTATAGGCATCAACTGAACTTTTAGTTAAGGGTCCAGAAGATGTTTTACATCAGTCACTTCAGTTCAGTTCAGTCGCTCAGTCGTGTCCAACTCTTTGCGACCCCATGGACTGAAGCACACCAGGCCTCCCTGTCCACCAACTCCCAGAGTTTACTCATACTCATGTCCATTGAGTTGGTGATGCCATCCAACCATTTCATCCTTTATCGTCCCCTTCTCATCCCGCCTTCAATCTTTCCCAGCGTCAGGGTCTTTTCCAATGAATCAGTTCTTCGCATCAGGTGGCCAAAGTATTGGAGTTTCAGCTTCAGCATCAGTCCTTCCAATGAATATTCAGGACTGATTTCCTTTAAGATGGACTGGTTGGATCTCCTTGCTGTCCAAGGGACCCTCAAGAGTCTTCTCCAATAAATAAGCAGGGTGACAATATATAGCCTTTACGTGCTCCTTTCGTGGTTTGGAACCAGTCTGTTGTTCCATGTCCAGTTCTAACTGTTGCTTCTTAACCTGCATACAGATTTCTCAAGAGGCAGGTCAGGTAGTCTGGTATTCCCATCTCTTTCAGAATTTTCCATAGTTTGTTGTGGTCCACACAGTCAAAAGTGTTGGCGTAGTCAATAAAGCAGAAATAGATGTTTTTCTAGAACTCTCTTGCTTTTTCTATGATCCAGCAGATGTTGGCAATTTGATCTCTGGTTCCTCTGCCTTTTCTAAATCCAGCTTGAACATCTGAAAGTTCACAGTTCATGTACTGTTGAAGCCTAGCTTGGAGAATTTTGAGTATTACTAGCGTGAGAGATGAGTGCAATTGTGCGGTAGTTTGAGCATTCTTTAGCAATGCCTTTCTTTGGGATTGGAATGAAAACTGACCTTTTCCAGGCCTGTGGCCACTGCTGAGTTTTCCAAATTTGCTGGCATTTTGAGTATAGCACTTTCACAGCATTATCTTTCAGGATTTGAAATAGCTCAACTGGGATTCCATCACCTCCACTAGCTTTGTTTGTACTGATGCTTCCTAAGGCCCACTTGACTTCACATTCCAGGATGTCTGGCTCTAGGTGATCACACCATTGTGATTATCTGGGTCATGAAGATCTTTTTTGTATAGTTCTTCTGTGTATTCTTGCCACCTCTTCTTAGTATCTTCTGCTTCTGTTAGGTCCATACCATTTCTGTCCTTTGTTTTGCCCATCTTTGCATGAAAAGGGGTGGCTCTAATTTTCTTAAAAGAGATCTCTAGTCTTTCCCATTCTATTGTTTTCCTCTATTTCTTTGCATGGATCACTGAGGAAGGCCTTCTTATCTCTCCTTGCTATTCTTTGGAACTCTACATTCAAATGGGTATATGTTTCCTTTTTTCCTTTGCCTTTAGCTTCGCTTCTTTTCACAGCTATTTGTAAGGCCTCCTCAGACAACCATTTTGCCTTTTTGCATTTCTTTTTCTTGGGGATAGTCTTGATCACTGCCTTCTATACAATGTCATGAACCTCCATCCATAGTTCTTCAGGCACTCTATCAGATCTAATCCCTTGAATCTATTTGTCACTTCTACTGTATAATCATAAGGGATTTGATTTAGGTCATACCTGAATGGTCTAGTGGTTTTCCCTATTTTCTTCAATTTAACTCTGAATTTGGCAATAAGGAGTTCACATCAGTCACTTGAGAGTGACTAATCAGTATAATATCATTTCCTACTAGAAAAATAATTGTATGCCCATAGTCTTCTAGTGAGGGGTCTGCTCCCTAGCCTTGATCTGTTGCAAAAGACATCCATTTATGTGTATAAATTGATGACTAAATTACATGATTTATATGGCACTTAAACATAACTTTCTAACAAGGAAAAACCAGGTTTCTCCACTTTGAGTGTAGTACATAAATGTGTCTCTTTCAGACCCTGTCTTCAGCCTGTTTGCCTTCACTAACAAAGTCACTGCTGTGCATAGCAGGATTATTTGGTCTTGCGATTGGAGTCCGGATGGCAAGTATTTCTTCACTGGAAGTCGGGACAGAAAGGTAACTTTTTTTTAACTTTGTACTTTTTCAAATATAATATAATAATATTATAGGTATCTTTGGATTAAAAAAAACACACATAATCCTAGTTTTCTAATATGGTTTTTAAAAATCAGTTTATGTATTCCCTCCTGTATTTTTCGTATGCATACATAAAAAGACTTTTCTTACTTGTTAAATTCTATAAATACATGTCTCTGAAATATCAACTACAGAGGAGACTCTTCAGACTCATTACTAATATCAGATGGCCCCAGTGGGAGAAAAGTAGTAAATGAAATGGGTTAAGACTATCCATACTTTTCTTTTTCATACTTGTATGAATTTAAAATTTGGTGAATAGTTGTTACCTTTTCATTCATTGGAGAAGGTGGGGTATGTGAGTGTGTGTGTCCCAAGCTTTGAAAAAAGTCAGGATAAGTGAGCTAGCAGTAGGTGCTTGGCCTTGCCCCTTGCCCTTGTTCTCTGGGAAATGTTTGCCTGGCCCAGTCTTTCCTCTGGTGTTCATGCTCTTTAAAATGTCCATGGGATTGCAAAGAGTTGGACATATTGAGCGACTAAACAACAACATGGCAATAGAGAGAAGGTGATTAGGTGGGTGAGGGTGTTGATGGGGTGGGTTGGGGGGTTTGAATGGAAATTTTCATTCCCAATATATCTTTTATTATTTCTTACTATTAAAAATTCTGTGTGTAACTGTGGTTAGAAATAAAAGTTATTTTAAAATGTTAAAAAATAGTATCCTTTCCTTCTCTGCAGTTCCTGCAGACTAGAGGTCTGAGGTGCCCGAGCGTCTGCTTTCCGCCCCCGCCCTCTCAGTCCTAGTCATGGTATTCCTGAGCAGGGGACTGCCACGGCGTGTGCTCAGTGACACACACGAGTGTCGGCCTCTGACACGCCCTCTCCCAGCCCTTTGCTCCTCTCACTGGCCTCCTTGTGTCTTCCCTGGCGTTTATCTTCCTACTCACTGCAAGCTGCTCAGGCAGCAGGTCTGCTTCCGCCCTCCACAATCAGGCCCGGCAGCAGACGGTCCAGCTGTGACTCTCAGAGCAGGTCAAGGCTGAAACGGACAAAGCATCGTCCATCAGGCAGTCTCGGGAATGCCCTTCTGCTTGCCTGGGCAGAGCCTTCTGCTCAGAGTCTCTGTTTGGTCCTGAAGTTGCAGCTCTTGTCTGTTTCACTGCCCTCTCCATTTCTTTGTGAGTGTTCACACCCCTTCAAGGCCTGAGCTTCCAGAAAAACCTCATTTCTTAGCTTGGTATCGTCAAGGTTGGGGCCTCCTGAGAGCTGAGCTGGGGTGTAGAGGAAGAGCCAAGGACTTAGTATGGTTCCATACATTTTGAGGTAATTTCCTGGGGGAATGCACAGGCACCTCACTGGATCCGAACTGGTTTCCTGAGTATAAAGAGCAGGCCTCTGGGCAGGGACAGTCAACTTTGGCCCGGCATACTTGGGTAGTTGAGATCTCAGACTTGTATCTGCTACACGGTGGCTTCTCTGTGATGCTTGCAGTGCTCAGAAGTCCTGGATCACAAATGAAAATGATGAATTAAAAAATTTCAGTGTCATCTATGCCATTGAAACTCTCTAATGCATCGCCATTAACAGAAACCTTACAGAGAGAAAGCGTTACAGAGTTTGATCTGTCTGTGCTAGGTGGTTGTCTGGGGTGAGTGCGACTCCAGCGATGACGCCATCGAGCACAGCATCGGGCCCTGCTCCTCCGTTCTGGACGTGGGTGGAGCTGTGACCGCCGTCAGCGTCTGCCCGGTCCTTAACGTTTCCCAACGGTCAGTCTCTGTGTGGGGGTTTCATGTCATGTTTCTTTAAGAGGACCACTTAGTTTCTCAATGTGTAGCCCTCTTATGCTTTCATCTGTGGGTTCTTTCAGCTTCCAAGTTAACTATTTTTTTAAACTAAAGCTTATGTTTCTCATAAGAATTTCTAAATTGATAGAACTTGATGGTATTTAGAGTGGTGAAACAGAGATGGGGAGTGTGGCTCAGAGGTTCTTATTTCACCAAATGGAAGACGGTGCTACTTTCTCTATAGCGAGTATCTTTAGTAGCCTGAGGGCCCCATAGCCTGCCAGGGAAGCGCTGGCTCGCGGGCCTTGCCCACCAGGGACAGAGGCAGAACTGTGCACCCTCGATGGAGAGGCGGCTTCTCATGTGCACAGCAGAGCAGCACACTGGGTCCTGGGTCCAAACAGAGTCCTTTGTCAGCCAGAGGGAGTCGGGAACCCTGAAGAAATTCATGCTAAATTAATCAGTCTTCACCCTTCTCTTAAAAACAGATACGTGGTTGCAGTAGGATTAGAGTGTGGAAAGATTTGTTTATACTCCTGGAAAAAGACCGATCAAGTTCCAGAAATAAACGACTGGATCCGCTGTGTAGAAACAAGTCAAAGGTATTTCTTTCCTGTTTTTGCTTCCACCAGATCAGATAGACATCTTTGGAGTCTTTAGCAACAAATCTCATGCCCCATTTGCGTGGAGAAGAACACAAATCCGTTCCTGGTGCTTACCTCCGATTGGTACCTCTGTGTTTTGTGACATTCTCTTGAAATTGACATTTGTTACTATACTGCACTTTTTAAAAAAAAGTTTATTTGACCACATGGCTTGTTTGCCTGATATTATCTTTAGAGATAACACATTGGAGATGAAAATGAATTTCAAAATGATGAGTTTCAGAATGTGACCACAGTAGAATCTTAGGAAAATTTGATTCAGAATGTTGGTGATTTTTTTGGAAATATTATAGACTGTGTTTGGTAGCCAGATCTCATGTTTGAACACTTCAGCTCAGCTTCCGAAATGGAGCAAACCGCCAGGTGCCGCTCCCAGCCCTGTGGCCCGCCTTCAGGCCGCGCGAGGGCTCCGAGCCTTGGGTCTGGGCCCCGCCTCTGCTGGCTCAGGGCGCCTGCTGCTCGCGCCTCCTCCTCATCCACCTGCCTGGACGGCAGGGATCACTTGTCAATCAACTTCACCCATTTTATGCATTAGAAATGACGAGACTTGCAAAAACGTCACACGTCATTCTGTGTTGGATTTTTTTTTTTTTTTTTAGGATTCTTCAACATCCGTATGTTTAAACTATCCAAAATATAACTTCAAATACAATTCCAAACAGCAGCACCATGAGGAAGGCCTCTGGCTTGATGACAGGAGACATGTATTGTACAGGCTATTTCTTCCAGAGGAGTTTGTCTCCTTATCAGCAAAGCATGTTAATGCTTGTGATAATTGTATTCATTTAAGTATATTAAAAGGAGATCTGACTTGTCACTGCTTCTCTCATGGCTTTGCTCCCACCTCTCTGAGGCTGGGTTTGGCTGTTGAAACAGTTCATGCTGCTGGCTTACCTAAGAGAGAGGTAGCCAACGAAATTCCCTATTTCATGCATTTGAAATTTCCTCTCTTCCCGGCCTCCCCTGCCTTCTTTTCCTTCCTTTCAGTTTGCCCTGCCCACAATGCTCACTCTGCCTCTGCCTGGTACCCAGATCACTTCCATGACCTGAAAATGCGACACTGGCAGGAAGCCCTGTAGAAAGCACAGGCAGAGGACATGTACAGAGTTTGAGTTTTTCATTAAAAAATTTTTTTTGTCATTATGATGACTTTGGATTTGCAAGAACTGATTCCTGACTTACTTTATATTATTTGGAGTGCTAACATTACAGTTACCAAATTAGTAGTAATGTTACCTGAAAGACTTAATTTCAGTAGACATTTATTGAATTCCACTGATCATTAAAGCAAAATTTGACAGAAATGCATTGTCTATTTCTTGCTGTTTTTGGTGGTGTCCTTGATTGGTAAGTAAGATGTTTTCAAGGTTAAAATAAAATTGCTGAACTGTTAGTGATAGCACATCTTGATGTTCAGGTTTTGACTTCCATTTATGTTAACAACACTAATAGGAAGCACATACTAATTTAATTAATATGAATTAAGCAGCCAGTAAAATGTTTCATAGTCGTAGCATATGTTCATCTCATGATTTCTCTTTGTTTTAGCCAAAGTCATACACTTGCTATCAAAAGATTATGCTGGAAGAATTGTAATGGAAAGACTGAACAGAATGAAGAAGAAGGTGCGGAATGGTTACAGTTTGCAAGTTGTGGTGAAGATCACACTGTGAAGATACACAGAGTCAGCAGATGTGTGCTGTAGTGGACTTAGTGACTGCAAGCCTATACCCATCAGTGTCTGCAAAGTATTTATCGTGTAAATGGGTGATCTTTCTTTACCTCATACTTGCATCGAGTTTCGTTTTTAAGCCTTATGGCAGTAGTCCTTATATGAGTCTCAGACCCTCTGAAATATGATGGAAGCTACAGACTCTTTTCTCAAAATGTTTATATATGCATCCACTCTCAGAACCTCACCCATGCTTTCAGGGATTCAGACCTGCATCTGTGTGTTTCTGATTGAGAGCCTCTGTCCCTCCTTTCTTCATGACCAAATTTGCCTAATTTTGTGTCATTTTCATCTTCTGTTTTCATATGCTGCTGTTTGGGACATTTTATTATTTACTGCCCTCTTCTGAGGGAGGACCTAAAAAATAAAGAGATAAAACCCAGATTACTCAATTTTTATTTTAACAGTTTTTGTAAATGGACCACACAAAGTGTGGTCTTGACCCCTTCCTCCCAGTACATACCAGCCATTCTAGGAATTTGGCAGGTGGTTGTGAGTTTGAACTGCAGTCCCTCCCTTCTATTCCTTCAGGGTTTGACTTAAAGTAGAACATCCCAGCATTTAAACTGACAGATGAAGGGGCTTGGAAAGTAGAGTTCCGAATCATCTGAGCCCCTGTGAGGTCACGTGGATGCGTCACGAGAGGAAGGCTGAAGTCATGAGAGTGAAGGATGTCCCCAGGGGGAGTGAGCGGTAGGAACAGACAAACATGCCAGAAAGACAGTATTGGGTGTGCCTGCGGAGGTTTGGGAAGTGGGCCACCAGAGCTGAACATGCTCGGGAGCTGGGTGGGGAGAGCTTGAGAGAGGGTGTGGGAGAGCCTGCGAAGCTGGAGGCATCTGACCCTGTGGAACCGAGCCACCTGGCAGACTGCCCCTTAAACGCACACTGTATGTAATAAATGTGCTGGAAGAGGGAGGGGTGGGAGTTTATGCTGTTATCTAACAGGACATTTTGCTTCCAGAGGAGTTCAGTGATACCTAGTCTAAGTGAAAGTTTTTAGAGCAGAACTATCTGCTGTTTTTAGTCCAACAGAAATACAGTGTAAGCCACCTTTCTTCTAGTACCCACATAAAGGAAAAAGAGGTGTAATTTATTTTGATGACCTGTTTGTTTTAACCCAGTATATCCCAAATAGGATCATTTTAACAGACAATATAAAAAGTTACAGAGAGATTTTACCTTTGTATATGAAATCGTTGTATCCTACAAAGTGCAGTTTACATTTAGAACCCATCTCAGTGTGGACTGACCACATTTCAAGTGTCCGCTAGCCCCCTGTGGCTACTGGTTATACCCATATTTGGACAGTGCAGTTCTGAACTACAGACTCTCTATAAACTTGTCTTAGACCTTTAGTGGTGTGCGTGTGTAAGCACACGTGTATGAGCGTGTATGCACCAAGGCAGCGAGCACCTCAGCATCTTAACTGAAAACCAGGGTGCCCTAAAGTGTGGTTTCTCTGCTAATCCGGGGAAGGATCTGAATCTCCCCATTGGCACACAGTAGTTTGTTCACATGCCTCGCGTGTGGGACTTCAGAGCAGATTCAGTGGACTTAACAGTCCTTTGGAACGTTCTCCAGCACACCCTAAGTTCTGAGAGCAGTCCTGGTCTTGGGAAAGCCAAGTTCATGGTTACTGTTTTACCAGTTGTAAACAGTTTTCCCAAGTTGTCCTGAAGCACCTGTGTCATTCAGTTTCAGTAAGTGTTCCCAGGAGCTTCATACACACATTGTAATTTTACCATGATGGTCTTGTCTTTTTAAAAATTCTGGCTGTGCTGGGTCTTTGCTAGGCTTTCTCTAATTGTGCGCAAGCTTCTCGTGGTGGTGGCTTCTACTGGTGTGGAGCACGGCTTAGTTGCTCTGCGGCTCTTGGGATCTTCCCAGACCAGAGATTGAACCTGTGTCCCGTGCATTGGCAAGCAGAGTCTTAACTACTGGACCACCTGGGAGGTCCACGATGGTCTTAATCTGTTCTTCCTGGAGAACACTTTGAACCATACTCTGGTAGTTCCTAACATCTAAAGCAAAGGGACAGCCTTGCTGCTTTGCTCTGGAGGAGCTGAGGAGTATTTCAGGATCCGAGACCTACCCTTGCTGGTCTGCCCTGATCATTTAATTTCTCTGCCTGATTTACAGCATCAAAGTTCATATTGATGCCAAGTGCCAGTCTAAGCAGTCTCTTCTGACCTACAGGACTTTCCAGGATGGAGGCGAGGTGGTTGGGTTGTGTTCCCGGCAGTGTTTATATTGGACAACTAAGAGTCAAATCCCCGCCTTCCCAGCAGCCTCGGGGGAAGCAGCTGTGGTTAGTGATTTCAAAGACAGACTGGGATTGGAGGGAGCCTGTGCCAATTCAGGGATAAAACAAAAGGACAGAAGCATCCTCTCCTAAGTGAGAAATCCTCGCCACTCCAGAAAATCCTGTAAGGATTCTGTGGTCTGTAAGGAAAATGGAAGGTCTTTCCCACTCTGTACGAATCCTGTATACTTCTCAAGGGAGCCTGGGTGAGGGTTGGAACCCAGAGGTAAGGAATCAGAGTTGTGTTTGAACCCTGGCTCACACTGGCTGCGTCTGGGTAAGCTTTTCTCGTCTCTGTAAGTGGAGATAACATTAATGGGTCAGTCTGACCTCGATTCAACTCTGTGAAAGAAAACACAAAATGTTCTTTTTGGCTTATTGCAAGAATGAAGTTTTCTCTCTCGAAATCTGGGTAGGCAGGCCAGGTTGGGGGTGGGGGGGTGGGAGGGGAAGACTCCTCAACATGATCAAGGCACCCAGGGTGTTTGCCCTCATCCTCGGTGTGTGGCTTCCTCACTCTCCAGGATGGCTGCTTGGCCTCCTGCCATGATCTTTGCATCCCAGCCAGCAGAAAGGAGGAAGGCATAAGAGGCTTGCCCCTAACTTTAAGAAAATTTGGAAGTCCATACAAGTTCTGCTTAATCTCTGTGACCTGAATTTTATTTTGTAGTTATACCTCAAGAGAGACTGGGAAATGAAATGTTTATTGCAGGTGGTTCTTACCTGAGAATTGAATTGCTTTATTCTGGAAGAGAGGACAAATGTTAGTCTCATTTCATAAAAAGTAACCACTTTGTAGGGTTGTTTTGAGGATTAAATGAGCCAATGCATTAAAAATGCTAGCCCAAGGTCTGGATTTACTAAGACACCAATAACTGGTAACTGTTACAATTAAATAAAGTTGAGTTTGTGTCACCTCCATAGAGCCTTTCAGTTCAGTTCACTCGCTCAGTTGTGTCCGACTCTTTGCAACCCCATGAACCGCAGCACGCCAGGCCTCCCTGTCCATCACCAACTCCCAGAGTTCACCCAAACCCATGTTCATTGAGTCGGTGATGCCATCCAGCCATCTCATCCTCTGTCATCCCCTTCTCCTCCCACCTTCTATCTTTCCCAGCATCAGGGTCTTTTCAAATGAGTCAGTTTTTCACATCAGGTGGCCAAAGTATTGGAGTTTCAGCTTCAAAATCAGTCCTTCCAATGAATATTCAGGACTGATTTCCTTTAGGATGGACTGGTTGGATCTCCTTGCAGTCCAAGGGACTCAAGTGTCTTCTCCAACACCACAGTTCAAAAGCATCAATTCTTCGGCGCTCAGCTTTCTTTATAGTCCAACTCTCAGACATCAAAACATGACTACTGCAAAGAGCCTTTCATTGGGCCTTTATTTTCCCTCATTTCAAGGATTCTTTCTCTGAATTCATAGTATTTTATTCTCATTTTCTTTTACGGCCTTTGTTACTTCCTATCTTTATTAATGTGTATCTTAGTCTCTTAATTGTGCCCAACTCTTTGCAACCCCATGGACTGTACCCACCTGGCTTTTCTCTCCATGGGATTTCCCAGGCACGAATACTGAAGTGGGTTGCCATTCCCTTCTCCAGGGCATCTTCCTGACCCAGGGATCAAACCTGGGTCTCATGCATTGCAGCCGGATTCTTTACTGTCTGAACCACAGGGAAGCCCATATATCCTAAGCAGTATCAATTAGATACTTTGTGTGGTAAGAAAAGTTTGTCTCAAAAAAGAAACGGAATTGTTAGCTTATGTAACTGAAAAAAGTCCAGTGGTCGGCAAAGCACAGAGGTAGTGTGACCAAGACCCCGTCTCCCTGTCTCTGATTCTCAGCTCTGCCCTCTCCATGTGCCAGTCTTCTAGGGCTGCCCTTCCTCATGGCTACAAGAGGGATGAAAGCAGCCCCTGAGGTGACAGATTGCCTTGCTCATGCATATCAAAAAGAGTAAACCCTTCAGAGTTCTCTGGTGGTCCAGTGGTTAGGATTCAGAGCTCTCACTGCCAAGGGTCTGGATTCAGTCCCTGGTGGGGGAACTAAGATCCTACAAGATGCGACAAGGCCAAAAACCTTTAAAGATGAAGTCCTTAACTTTACTCTGAGTGACCCTCTGAACGAACCACAGTGGGCAGAGGAAAGCACCCGGAGTGGCTGGAGCCTGCCCACCTGCTGGAGCAAGAGCATGAGATTATCTGTTCTGGGGCTGGAGGCAGAGTCAGCCGCATCAGGACCACATGGGGCTGTTTTCCAAAGCAGAGTCGGAGGGGCAGTGGGTGCTGACTAGGCAGTGAGAGCCACGTGTACAAGCCTATGAAAGCCTAAACATCAGGGCATCAGATTTGTTTTCCGTAGCATCTAGCACAGTTTATCTATCTAGCACCATGTACTGTCAAATAGTTGCTGAATTTGAGAATAAGTTTGATAACATGGCTGACTGGTTGGGGGAGCATTCTCCAGTGTAAGCCACCAGTCAGTAAAGGGAGTAATTGGCATCAAACCCTCTCCCTGCCTTGGTGGCATAAAGAGGGGACAAAGAGCAGGAAGAAGATGACAGCGTAGAGGGGAACAAGAAGGGAATGGTTTGGCCTTGTTCATTCACTCCTTGAATGAACTGGGAGAAGCTAGGGCCCCAGGGAAAGGGCCTCAGGAAGATGCCTGCTGTGGGTCCACCCACCCTTTTGCTCCTGCGGTCTGTCTAGCACTGGGTGGGGTCGAGGGGGTTGTTTTGAACATGAGTTTGGATATAATAGAGCCTTGTTCCCAAACATGGTGATTTTGAGCTGCCCTTTCAGCTGCTATTCACAGAGAAGGTCTCCTGTCACTGCAGGGGAGGGAGCTTCCTGGGGTTTTCTGATCGTTCTTTCCACTGCTCTCAAGTTATTTCTACTAGAGTTTCCACCCTACCAGGCTCTGCTGAGAAACCAGCTCCATTGCTGTCTCTCTTCCTTTCTGCTGTGCAGGTCCTTCTCTTACTTAATTAATTTATATATAAATAAAAAAAATATATATATATATTTACTTATTTATTTGGCTGCATCAGGTCTTATGGTTTGAGGGCTGCAGAGTACATGGGGTCAGTAGTCACAGAGCTGGGGCTTAGCTGCCCCATGGCATGTGAGATCTTAGTTCCCTGAACAGGGATTGAACCTGGGTCCCCTGCATTGGAAGGCAGATTCTTAACCACCAGACCACCAGACCCTCTTCTGATTTCTCTGGTACCAGGATATCTAGATCATTGTTCTCATTGTTGGGGAGGTATGCATTTCACTTCTAGCAGGAAACACTAATTTAATCATCCAAACCAAATTCAGCCTCCTCTGAAACATCCACCCTCATTTTACCTGGCAGGAAATATGATTCATTGTAATTGGCAGCCTCCAACTATCTCCATGATCAAGAGGCCTGGGGGGGTTTAGCCAAAAGAAAAACTACCCTTCCTCACCATTTAAGACCAGGCCATTAAAATGGAGCTTCCATCCCCACCCAGATAACGGAAATGATCACTTAGGTCACTGCATAAACGACCTCACCAAGCAAGCTCAATAGTCTGACTAGTCCTCGTCCCAACTGGCTTTTCAGGCTTAGTTACCACCAAGGTGTTCTGCTCTGGCTCCCCTGCCATCTCTGACTGTACCTTCTCACTAGTCAGTGGCATGGAGGCAGATGACTCCTAAATGTCACTGTCCCTGGGACTTTGACCCTTCCCTTGAACACTACAGAGCTCCTGGGATGACCTGTCCACAGGCCCCTCCCATGAGCTGTATCTCCAACTGACACTGTCCTTCCTGAGGCTGGGGCCCGAATTTTCATTTAGACGTCCTGAACTGAGCCCCATCTTGGTTCAAATATACCTGGGCTGCCAGGGGTCTCAGACACACCTCTTCCCATCCCTCTTGTACCCCAGACAGGCTCCTTGGCACTGGAGGGTCTGACAGCTCTCTCACCTTCCTCTTCATCCCCTCCCCTCATCTCCATCCTGGAGCCTGTGCTCCAGCCTCAACCAAGGTCCTGCTTTGGGAATATTCTGAGCCTTCTGTGCCTCTAGGCCACTGAACACTGAACGCTCCCCGCCTCCCTGTTCTCCGGACCCTCTGGAGTCCCAGGTGAGGGAGGCTCAACCTTCTGAAGGAAGGACCCTTCTCCAGCACTCTGCAGCATGGAGCAGTGATCTGGTTGCAGACCCATCTTCTTCACTGTCCTGGGGGCCTCTCAGCCCAGAGGCCGCCTTATGGACTGTTGTCTTCCCAGTCCCGACCAGGTTCCCAGCAGGGAGCAGCTCCCTAGTGGACACTGAGCGACTGTCCCTGCCAGAGCCTGTTTTCATCTGCAGTAATTCAGCCTTGGACAGTTGCAAGAGGACCACCCCACCATCTGGCCTGGTCACAGTCATTAGACAGTTTGGCTGAAATCACCTCTTTGGGGCACTTTCTTGCTCAAAAATCTTCAGAATGATGTTCCAGTCCCTTGGCCTGACTTACAGCCTTTCAAAACCCACCCCCAAACCTGCCCTGCCTCCTCCCTTGACCTCCACGGGCTCTAACTCTGAGAGGCACTCATGGAACTGGTGCCAAGCGAGCACATGAATGAATGGTACACGAATGAAAGTCTTCTGTAGAGTGCAGATCCTCGAGAGTGGGGCCCATTGCCAGGGACCAGCCTGAGTACAGAGCCAGGCTCAGTGGGCTGGACCAGGGACAAAGCCCCACCCAGGGGGAGGGACAGGCCTCCCTCACCTGTCTACCCAATCTGGCAATGAAAGGGAAAGCGTCAGTCGCTCAGTTGTGTCTCTTTGCGACCCCGTGGATGGCAGCCCACCAGACTCCTCTGTCCATGGGATTCTCCAGGCAAGAATACTGGAGTGGGTTGCCATGCCCTGCTCCAGGGGATCTTTCTGCCCAGGGATTGAATCCAGATCTCCTGCCTTGCAGGCAGATTCTTTACAGTCTGAACCACCACACCTATTTTTCATGGTTCTTGGTAAGAGAGGGTCGTCCAGAGGATCTGAAGAGTTGTTTCACTACCAAGTTCTAAACTTTGGGTCCTGAGGCTGGTTGCCAGGACCTCAGCATGGACCAGACCAGGCTCTTGCGAGGTCCCAGGGCCAGCAGCCAGACCAGGGAGGATGAAGCAGTGGCAGGCCTGTAGCACAGGAGTTTACTGAATGATGACTATGTGTAAGACATTCACTGGTGGGGACTGGAGGTTCTACTTCAGGCAGGGTAGGAGTGAGCAATCCAATTTCTGACAGTCTCATTGTGGCAGGAGAGGCCCAGGGAATCCTGGAGACTGAGGCTCCCGACGTCCCCCACCACCCCGCCCTCCCTTCTTCACTGTAACCTAAGTCTCAGGCTTTTTCCTTTGGGGTGCTTTCCCTGGACTCCTGGTTGGAAGTAGCTCCTTTCTCTCCTCCCTCCTGCCATTCTAACGTGCATTCTGAAGCCAAGCAACAGGGCACTCAGCCCCTGCTGTCTGAGTCATGTCCCTACATGGCTATAGGCACAATATCTTCACATCCTCTGGAGCACGCAGGGCCCTGGGCAGAACCAGGAGCTTAAGGATACTTCTTGACTAAAGGGTAGTTCAGTGGTTTTTAATGACCTTAAGCGTTCTACACTGTACATCAGAGGACACAGTCGACACAGCGAAAAGGCAACCTACGGAACAGGAGATAATATCACAAATGATGTATCTGATGAAGGGTTAATATCCACACTATATAAAGAATTCCTACGACTCAATAAAAAAAAAAAAAAACAAAACAAAACAATCAAGTCAAAAAAGAAGTGTGGCAAAGGATTTGAACAGACGGTTCTCCAAAGATGATATATGAATGGCCAATGAGCACCTGAAAAGATACTCAACGCCACCAATCAGTAGGGAAATGCAAATCAACACCATAGTGAGAAGCCACCTCAACCCAGTAGGATGGCTTTACTATAACAACAACAAAAATCTAACCAAACCAAATAAAACCAGAAAGTAAGGACTGGTGAGAAGGTGGAGAAATTGGAACCCTTGTGCACTACTGGTCGGAACGTAACATGCTGCAGCTGCTATGGAAAACAGTGTGGGAATTCCTTAAAAATTAAAAATAGCACTACCATATGATCCAGCAGTCCCACTTCTGGTTATATATTTGAAAGAACCGGAAGTAGGATCTCAAAGAGATACTCACACACCCATGTTTATAGTATTGTTTATAATAGTCAAGCAGTGGAAGTATTCCAGTTGTCCATCAGTTTGGATGGGTCAAAAAGTATGGTATATACCTACGTGTGTGTTAGTCGTTCAGTCGTGTCTGACTCTCTGCGATCCCACGGTCTGTAGCCCACCAGGCTCCCCTGTCCATGGGATTCTCCAGGAAAGAATACTGGAGTGGGTTGCCATGCCCTCCTCCAGGGGGTCTTCCCGACTCAAGGATCAAACCTGGGTCTCCCACATTGCAGGTATATACCTATAGTGGAACCTAAACATATACACACACACACACACACACACACACACACATACACACACACACACACACACACACACACACACATATATATACACACACACATATATATAGCAGGTATATACCTATAGTGGAACCTAAACCTATATATATATATACACACATATACACACACACACACACATATATATATAGCAGCTATATACCTACAATGGAACCTAAACCTATATATATACACATATACACACACACACATATATATACACCTATATACACACATACATACACACAAACACACACACAAACACACACACATATATATATAGGAAGTAAAGTAAGTGAAGTCGCTCAGTCATGTCTGACTCTGTGCAACCCCATGGACTGTAGCCTGCCAGGCTCCTCTGTCCATGGGATTTTCCAGGCAAGAGTCCTGGAGTGGGTTCCCATTTCCTTCTCCAGGGGATCTTCCTGACCCAGGGATTGAACTGGGTTCTGCCTGCATTATAGGCAGACACTTTACTGTCTGAGCCACCAGGGAAGATCCTTAAAAAAAGGAAATTCTAAACACATTCTACCACATGGACATTATGCTAAGTGAAATAAGCTAGTTACAAAAAGACAAATACTGTTTGATTCCACCCATATGAGGTACTTCAGTTCAGTTCAGTCACTCAGTCATGTCCAACTCTTTGCGACCCCATGAATCGCAGCACGCCAGGCCTCCCTGTCCATCAACTCCCGGAGTTCATTCAAACTCATGTCCATCGAGTCGGTGATGCCATCCAGCCATCTCATCCTCTGTCATCCCCTTCTCCTCCTGCCCTCAATCCCTCCCAGCATCAGAGTCTTTTCCAATAAGTCAACTCTTCGCATGAGGTGGCCAGAGTACTGGAGTTTCAGTTTTAGCATCATTCTTTCCAAAGAACAACCAGGGCTGATCTCCTTTAGAATAGACTGGTTGGATCTCCTTGCAGTCCATGGGACTCTCAAGAGTCTTCTCCAACACCACAGTTCAAAAGCATCAATTCTTCAGCACTCAGCTTTCTTCACAGTCCAACTCTCACCTCCATACATGACCACTGGAAAAACCATAGCCTTGACTAGATGCACCTTTGTTGGCAAAGTAATGTCTCTGCTTTTGAATATGCTATCTAGGTTGGTCATAACTTTCCTTCCAAAGAGTAAGCGTCTTTTAATTTCATGGCTGCAATCACCATCTGCAGTGATTTTGGAGCCCCCCAAAATAGTCAGCCACTGTTTCCACTGTTTCCCCATCTAGTAGAGTAGCCAAATTTTTGTGTACAGAAAGTAGAACAGTGGTTGCCGGAGGCTGGGGGAGGGGGAAGTGGAGTTCTTATTTAACGGGTACAGAACTTGTTTTGCAAGATGAAAGGAACTCGGGAGATTGTTTGCACAGCAGGTGGATGAACTTGATACTACTGAACTGTGCACTTAAAAATGGCGAAGGGACTTCCCAGGCAGTCCAGCGGTTAAGATCCCAAGCTTCCAATGCCGGGGTCGTGGGTTAGATCCCTGGTCAGGGAACTAAGATCCCATATGCTTTGTGGCCAAAAATAACGAAAAAAAGAGCTCTGGCTTCTGATGAAAAAAAAAATTCCTAAGAGGGTAAATTTCATGTTATGTATATTCAACACAATTAAAAAAAATTTTTTTAAGGAGTTCTGACTCGGCCCATTCAGATTGTTTCCTAGCAAGTCTGTCCTAAAGTAGCACCCTTGTGGATTTCTGACTTGTTATGCAGCCACATAATACCTTGAGGAGAAGTACTCCATCCATTCCCTGGGAAATGACCTAGGCTGTCACTCCTCAAGGTGCAGTTCAAGGACGCTAACGTCAGTATCACCCAGGCTAGTTAGAAACCTGGAACCTGTCCCACGCCTGCCAAACTTAATTAGAATCTGCATTTTAATAGATTTCCAGATAATTCTTGCAGGTTAATTCCTGAAAAACTTGTCCTCAAAGAGAAGAAGGGCATTAAAAAGAGGGGTGAGGGGAGCACCACCCCCCACCATTCCCCCAGCTTACAGGTAGGGAAACAGAGGCCAAGATGCCCAAGGTTCCTGCTCCAAGTGTGGCTAGAAGGTGTGGCACAGGCAGGTGGGTTGGGTGATGATGTTAAGGAACAAACTGGGGCACCCATCCATCGATGCATTCATTCCTTCCAGAGTAAGATCCTAGGGATTCTGCTGTGAATGAGATGAGCCAGAGCGGTCTTCAGGCAGAGTCCACCCAGGCGCTACAGCCTCTGTACCCAAAGCCTTCAGTCTGGGCCGCAACGACAACCACTTCCATGCCCCTCCCCCCCAGGGTCTCTCTTAGATCTGGTGCTGGGGGCTCGGTTAGGAGGGCTGGCTCTCACAGTGGGCCACTGGGAAGCAGGATCCTCGGGCGGGGCTTTTTATACAAGCAGAGGCTGGTCCAGGGAGTCTGCTCCACTCACTCTCATGCATCCCAAGGCGACCGCAGGCCTGGCGGTAGCACAGGCAATGAACTTGTCTCCTGGGCTCCCTTCCCACCACAGCTTGCTTGAGGGCTGGGACAGGAAGGAAGGGGGCAGAGCACAACTATTAAAAAAATGATGAAACTATTGAGAGGAACAGGATGTAACAAAAACTGGTTAGAACCTCCTAGGCCCAAGATGGCGGACAGTTTGACCTCCAGTAGACCTTGAGCCTCATACACTCACTCTAATACATTAGCCTCTGCTAAAGGGCACACCCATACTGTTCATGGGGTTCTCAAGGCAAGAATACTGAAGTGGCTTGCCATTCCCTTCTCCAGTGGACCACGTTCTGTCAGCCCTCTCCACCATGACCCGCCTGTCTTGGGTTGCCCTGCAGGCATGGCTTGGTTTCATTGAGTTAGACAAGGCTGTGGTCCTGAGGTGAGGTGAGGTGAAGTCGCTCAGTCGTGTCCGACTCTTTGCGACCCCGTGGACTGTAACCTACTAGGCTTCTCCGCCCATGGGATTCTCCAGGCAAGAATACTGGAGTGGATTGCCATTTCCTTCTTGCTGAAACTCCAGTACTTTGGCCACCTCATGCGAAGAGTTGACTCATTGGAAAAGACTCTGATGCTGGGAGGGATTGGGGGCAGGAGGAGAAGGGGACGACCGAGGATGAGATGGCTGGATGGCATCACTGACTCAATGGATGTGAGTCTGAGTGAACTCCGAGAGATGGTGATGGACAGGGAGGCCTGGCGTGCTGCGATTCATGGGGTCGCAAAGAGTCGGACACGACTGAGCGACTGAACTGAACTGAACTGAAAGGGCACACCCACCAGTGCCGTGGCAGTTTCATAAAAGGCCAAAAAGTGGATGCCACCCTAGTTCCTGAAAATCCTTGCCCCTTCTCCAAGACAGAACATTCCTCCCACTCATTAGCCTATGAAATGACCCAGCCCATAAAAACTAAGCACCCCACACTTCCAGGCACCTTTCCCACCTTCTGAGACAGCCCACACTCTGTCTACGGATTGTGCCTCTAACTAAACCTTTCATTTTCCTGTGGCTTGCTCTTGAATTCTTATCTGCATAACTTGCCCTGAGGATAGATATGACCTTGACCATCCTCTCATGCCCCATTTTTCCTCCTACAGAGCCAGTAGTCCATTCCTGGGGCCCCACCGTGGGTCTCCAAGGACCAGAATCTGAGTCCTCACCTTAGCTCCCTCCAGACTTTCTGGCTTCCCACAGTGGGTTCAGCACAGCCCCCGCTGGGTTCTACACCCGCGGCGCCTTCCCTTCCCTGGGCCTCCAGTACTTTTCGGAAGCGGCCCGCACCTGCCCACCCGCTTCCTCACTCACTCCCGGCCGCGCAATTAGCGCACGTGGGTGTGACCCGGCCCTCCACACTCGAGGCAGTGATCCCCTCGGATACAGGGCCCCGGATGGAGCGGCTGCTGCTGCTGCTGCGGCTAAGTCGCTTCAGTCGTGTCCGACTCTGTGCGACCCCACAGATGGCAGCCCATTGGGCTCCGCTATCCCTGGGATTCTCCAGGCAAGAACACTGGAGTGGGTTGCCATTTCCTTCTCCAATGCATCAAAGTGAAAAGTGAAAGTGAAGTTGCTCAGTCGTGTCCGACTCTTAGCGATCCCATGGACTGTAGACCACCAGGCTCCTCCGTCCATGGGATTTTCCAGGCAAGAGTACTGGAGTGGGGTGCCACTGCCTTCTCCAGGATGGAGCGGAGGAGGAGCTTTTGCTTGGGTCGCACTCGAACTACCCGGTTCCGAAGGTGCGCACCTGCCTAGACTTCACTAACCAAACTCTTGAATCCTCGGTCTTTTTCCTCTTTCACCGTTTGCTCAGCCGCATTTTCAGAGACGCCGAGCGCACGCCCCACTGGGGAGCCGCAATCCTGGACAACGCCCTGGCAAACGCCGCGCCCCGCACCCTGGAGTTCCTCCGGGGAGAGTGAGGGTCCCGGGCGCTGCGCTGGGCTCGGGCCAGGGAGAGTCGGGCCGGGAGGATCTCCAGGTTCCAGGATTCCCAGCAGCAAAAGCAGTTCATTGCGTCTTCCATCCGCCTGTCCGTGGGACCGCAGATACACGAGAACTTTGCGTTCCCAGGGTCTGGGGGCATCTCCATGGACTGCGATGCAAAGCAGACAATCACGGGCACTGCCTCCCCGGCCCCCAGGTGGGAAAAAGGCACAAAGGGGTGACACTCCGTGAGTCAGCGCACCCGGGGCCTGCCGGGCCGGCCCGGAGAGGCGCCGCCCCTCGGCGGGGACGCGGTGCCACTGGAGGGCCGGGAGGCGCGGCCGGGGCGCGGCGGGGCGGGGTCCTCGGGGGCTGGCCCGGGCGCTTCCCGGCCGCTGCCAGCCGGGACGGCGCGGCGGGCAGGCCTGGGTCATGGCCGGCGGGGCCGCGCATCCGGGAGCCGAGCTGCTGGCCTTTGCGCGGTTCCTGGACTCGAGCCTGCAGCCTCTCGTCTACGGGTACGGCCGGGGCAGCCTGCGCGAGCTCCGGGCGCGCGAGTTCGGGCGGCTGGCAGGTGAGTCCGGCGGGCGAACCTGTACGGGGCTGCTGGGGGACACGCGGTTTCTAGAACCAACGTGGGGGAGGGGGAGCTTTTGCTCCCGGTGGGAGCGGCGTTACCTCACTGGCGTCGCATCTTGAATCGAAAGACCTGGAGGGATGTGTCCACGCGCCCTCCTTGTGGACGCGGCTCGCTAGGGTCCACCTGCAACCCCAAGGCTTGCTGCTCCTTAGACTTCCAGTCCTGTGGGACCGACATGGTCCTTTGCCACCTGTC
This sequence comes from Cephalophus harveyi, assembly GCA_006410635.1. Lineage (NCBI taxonomy): Eukaryota > Metazoa > Chordata > Mammalia > Artiodactyla > Bovidae > Cephalophus > Cephalophus harveyi. The sequence goes on along the minus strand of SJYT01050724.1, from coordinate 1,088,435 downwards.
TCTGCCCTCCGGGAACAAGACTGAGGATTCTTTTGGCCTTTGCTTGCCCGAGAGACTCCTAAAAGTCCAACTGGAGCCAGGGCTGCAAAATGCAGGAATGTCCGGCAGCTGTGACTGTTCGTCTGCTCGCCCGGGGGCGGGAGCGGTGCTCGCGAGGCCAGCGCGCGGGGTAGGGACCGCGACTCTGCGGGCGCGCGGGGTGGGGACCGATGGGCTGCGCTCCAGACTCTGGGTTGCCTCGCAGCAACTTTTCCTTTCGAAGTCTTCATTTTTTTTCTCACTCGCGTAGGTAAAACAATGCCTCGGAAGTGCAGCTCGGTGGGGGATCTGAAGAATTAGCAAACCGTGCAATTTGAACTTTTAAGTACAGGATGAGCTTGTATATTGGACGTGAGGACCGAGATCACATCTTGCCTTGGAGTTCCGCAAGGCGGAACAGGCAGTTTAAATTGGAAGTCAAGCTCCATGTGGCCTTCCAGCCCATTGCTGCAGGGCGGGAGGGGACCACTCGAACTGGGTCGGGACTCATCCTTTTGCCGGGGACCTTGTATGAGGGGCTTCGCCAAGCGTTAGAACGGCGTGCTGGTTGAACTGGGAGGGATGAGGGGTAAGGGGCAGGACGTGGCGCCGGGCACCGGGATTTGAGGTGCACTTATTCTGGGCTTCCCTGGTGGCTCAGACGGTAAAGAATCTGCGTGCAATGCAGGAGATGGGAGTTTGATCCCTGGGTCGGGAAGATTACCTGGAGAAGGGAATGGCTACCTGCTCCAGTGTTCTTGCCTGGAGAATTCCACGGACAGAGGAGCCCGGTGGGCTACAGTCCATGGGATCGCAAAGAGTAGGACATGACTGAGCGTCTAACACTTTGACGTTTTTCACTTTATTCTGTCTTGGTGAACAGTGTCGTTTTCCAGCTTGTGACAGAACGGCAGCCAGGATGTGTGTTTCATTAATCAGCTCTTTGCCTCGTTTTCTCATGTTTCGGAAAGTGATGCTTTTTCCCCCCTCTTTTGGGAGCTCTAAGGGCTGTGGTCTAGTCTGTGCTTACCTGGAGAGGCTCAAGGAGGAGACAGGGGCCCTCTGGCTGTCTCTCTTCTCTCCCTGATCTTCCCAGTCCTGCATTCATCTGCTGGAGGCAGTTCCCCTTTACCCTCCCCATCTCCCTCTCCTTCTCTGAATTTTTTTGGTTAGGGAAACTTCCCACCCACAGAAATAGAGACAGCTATAGAATAAACACCCCACAGGTGCAGAGGAAGTGAGAAAGGTGTCCCATTCTTTTGAAGCAAATCCCAGAGGCTGTTGTTGTTCAGTCCCTAATTATTTTAGCATCCCTCCTCCTTAATCCCCTGATCCCCTCCAGCTGTGATCTCTTACACTCATCATTAGCTGACCCCTCCTCTCAACATCACCTGGGAAAGTAAGAAGTAGGTGTCTCTTTGTTTCATTCTTGTGTCTCAGTGAACAGCGCGCTTTTCCTCAGGGTAAAATTTAGCTGTGATAGGATCCCAGGCTGGCCTTAAGTGCTCCTTTAACATCTACTCCATTTGTGGTAGTGTTTTGTAATTATCTATCTGTCATCTATTTTGTACAATTTCCCAACATTTCCTCTACATTATGATTGTGGTAGACATTTGAGGACTAGACTCACCCTTCCCATCACTGGGAGTCTTGGAAAATATCCCCCCTTTTTTCACATGGAAACAAATGAACTAGCAAGAGGGCAGGGAAAAAGAAGCAAACCAAAATAACTCAAGATTCCCCTCTTCTTCCTTCCCCTGACCCCTGTCCACATCCCCTCAAAGTTTTCCTGCAGGTTGGAGAATTTGTCTGGTTAAGTGGTTTGCTCTGGATAATTAAATGCTTCACCTTTAAGTGCTGAAATATTTCCCAACTCATTGGATGGGAACATCCTTGTTTTCGTGAAGGGAGCTTGTTGATTCCACAGATGTGGTTCAAATGGTTCTTAAAGCCTCTGGGTACTGATTGATGGCCACTCACCTTACGTGGAACCGAGAACTGAAGTTACACGAGCCAGAGCAGACCCTGGGATTTCCTTTCTTGAAGACCTAATGCCAACTAGTTTAGGGGTCTTTTGCCCGTTTCTTCTAATAATAACGGCAGTGCACTGAAGCTCTCCCTAATGATGGGTGGACAACAGCCTTTCTTTTGGTGTGGTATCTTTCTATTTCTGAATCTTCAGTAAATGAGAACATTATTTGAAAACTAATGTTTTGGATTAGGTAATACATTTAACATGTATTACCAAAGGTGCCAAAAGAGGTTGAAGAATGGCCAGGGAGCCCCCGCCCTCACTCCAGCTGCAGCCACCGTGGCCACCCCACCGTCAACTGCTGCCGTTTATGTTTTGTATGCCTTTCCAGTGCTTCTCTATGTTTATATGTATGTGTACATGTTTGTTTGTTTTTTTCACATGGTTGAGCCATAACGTTTCTTACCACCTGACATAATTTACATTTATTTATGGTCTTTCTCTGTCACTAGCATACGGCTTCTATTTTGTCTGTTGTTATGTTCCCAGCACTTAGAACAGTGCCTGAAACAGTAAGTGCCCCCAAATATTTCTTGAATATGAAAACACTCAATAAACTAGGAATAAACGGAAGTTTAATCAACCAGATAAAGACTATCTGCCAAAAAACCCACGGCTAACCTCATACTTAAAGGTGAAAGGATGAAAAATTTACCCTTGAGATTAGGAACAAGGCAAGGAAATCTGTTCTTACAACTTCTATTCAATATAGTCCTAGAAGTTCTAGCCAGGAAAACTAGGCAAGAAAATGAAATAAAAATCATCCAGATTGAAAAGGAAGAAGTACAACATCTCTACTTGATGAGAGTGTAATCTTGTATACAGAAAGTCCTAAAAAAAACCCACACACAAAACAGTTCAGTTCAGTTCAGTTGCTCAGTCGTGTCCAACTCTTGGTGACCCCGTGGATCACAGCACGCCAGGCCTCCCTGTCCATCACCAACTCCCGGGGTTCACTCAAACTACGTCCATCGAGTCGGTGATGCCTTCCAGCCATCTCATCCTCTGTCGTCCCCTTCTCCTCCTGCCCCCAATCCCTCCCAGCATCAGAGTCTTTTCCAATGAGTCAACTCTTCGCATGAGGTGGCCAAAGTACTGGAGTTTCAGCTTTAGCATCATTCCTTCCAAAGAAATCCCAGGGTTGATCTCCTTCAGAATGGACTGGTTGGATCTCCTTGCAGTCCAAGGGACTCTCAAGAGTCTTCTCCAATACCACAGTTCAAAAGCATCAATTCTTTGGCACTCAGCTTTCTTCACAGTCCAACTCTCACATCCATACATGACCACTGGAAAAACCGTAGCCTTGACTAGATGGACCTTTGTTGGCAAAGTAACGTCTCTACTTTTGAATATACTATCTAGGTTGGTCATAACTTTCCTTCCAAGTAGTAAGCGTCTTTTAATTTCATGGCTGCAGTCACCATCTGCAGTGATTTTGGAGCCCCCCAAAATAAAGTCAGCCACTGTTTTCACTGTTTCCCCATCTATTTCCCATGAAGTGATGGGACCAGATGCCATGATCTTCGTTTTCTGAATGTTGAGCTTTAAGCCAACTTTTCACTCTCCACTTTCACTTTCATCAAGAGGCTTTTTAGCTCCTCTTCACTTTCTGCCATAAGGGTGGTGTCATCTGCATATCTGAGGTTATTGATATTTCTCTCAGCAATCTTGATTCCAGCTTGTGCTTCCTCCAGCCCAGTGTTTCTCATGATGTACTCTGCATATAAGTTAAATAAGCAGGGTGACAGTATACAGCCTCGACGTACTCCTTTTCCTGTTTGGAACCAGGCTGTTGTTCCATGTCCAGTTCTAACGTTGCCTCCCGACCTGCAACAAAACAGTTAGAACTAAAAAACAAGTTCAGCAAAGTTGTAGTATAGATCACTATACAAACATCAATTCAATTTCTATACAGTATCAATGAACACTATGCTAGTGAAATGAAGAAAACAATTCCCAAAGCCTCAAAAATAATAAAATACTCAGGAATAAATTTATCAAAAGAAATACAAAACTGTAAAACATTGGAATAAAAGAAGACCTAAATAAATGGAAAGACATCTTACATTCATGGATTGGAAGACTTAATGTTGTTAAGATGTCACTACTCCTCAGATTGACCTAAGACTTAATGCAATTTCTATCAAAATTCCAAGTATTTTTTTTTGACAAGTTGATCCTAAAATTCATATAGAAATGCAAATGATCCAGAATACCCAAGCCAATCTTGAAAAAGAACAAAGTTGAAGGGTTTACACTTCCATAAAAGGAAAGGTAAGTAAGATTTATATAAAGTTACAATAATCAAGACAGTGTGGTATTGGCATAAAGATAGATAGACCAATGAAGTAGAATTGTGAGTTGAGAAATAAACCTGTACATTTATGGTCAATTTGTTTTTATCAGAATGCCAAGACTATCCAATAGGAGAAAAAAGAATATCTTAAATGGTGTATCCACACACCAAAGACTGAAGTTGGACCCCTCTTCAACATTGTATTTAAAAATTAACTCAAAATGGATCAAAGACCTAAATATAAGAGCTAAATGTATAAAACTCTTAGAAGAAAGCATAAGTATAAATCATTAGGACCTTGGATTAGGCAATAGTTTCTTATGACACCAAAATTACAAACAATAAAAATAGACAAATTGTACTTCATCAAAATTAAAAACATTTTTTTTCATTGAATACCATCAAGAAAGTGAAAGAACAACTAACCAGGGAGAAAACATATGTCCACACAAAAGTTTGTACACACATGTTTATATCAGCATTATTTATAACAGGCAAAAATAGAACCAAATATTCATCAGTAGATGAATAGTTAAACAAAATATGTGGCATTCCATAAGATGGAATACTATTCAGTCATAAAAAAGGAATGAAGTTCTGATACATGCTGCAATATGGATGCCCCTTGAAATTGGTATGCTAAATGAAAGAAGCCAGGCACAAAAGCCCACATGTTGTATGATTCCATTTATATGGAAAGTTCAGAATAGGTAAATCTATTCTCTGCCAAAATCCCATGGATGGAGAAGCCTGGTAGGCTGCAGTCCATGGGGTCGCTGAGGGTCGGACACGACTGAGCGACTTCACTTTCACTTTCATGCATTGGAGAAGGAAATGGCAACCCACTCCAGTGTTCTTGCCTGGAGAATCCCGGGGACGGGGGAGCCTGGTGGGCTGCCGTCTATGGGGTCGCGCAGAGTCGGACATGACTGAAGTGACTTAGCAGCATGCTGTGCTGTGCTTCATCACTCAGTAATGTCTGACTCTTTGTGACCCCATGACTATAGCCCGCCAGGGGGTTACAGTCTAAGGGGCTTCTCTAGGCAAGAATACTAGAGTGGGTTGCCATGCCCTCCTCCAGGGGATTTTCCCAGCCCAGGAATTGAACCCAGGTCTCCTACATTGCAGGCACATTCTTTATCCTTTGAGCCTATAGAGGCAGAAAATAGATTGGTGATTGCCAGGGCTAGAGCTGGGTGGATTTAGGGAGTGAGTAGTAATGGCTGTGGGGTCTCTTTTTGGGGTGAATGAAATGTTCTAAAAGTAGATAGTGGCCATGGTTGCACAACTATATGAATATACTAAATTGTAAATTTTAACAGGACAAATTTTATGGTATGTGAATTAATCTCAGTAAAGCCATTATAAAATAAATGAAAAATTTATTCTGCACAAAGCAAAAATATTTGTTAAGTACATGAAAGAATGAATGAATCTATTCACATGTATGTTCTTGAAAACATGTCTTGGAGTTTGTTCCATGGCAGTACTTACAAATTACCAGATGGAAGTATTCAAATTCTTTACTTTAAATACATAGACAGTGCTGCACTGAATGTCCTCATTGACAGGCCATTTCATCTATCTTCAATTTATAAGATAGATTTCAAGAAGATGAATTGCTAGGTCAAGGAGAAGTTAGCATTTTGAAAGCATAAGTGATACTGCTAAGTTGCTGTTCATAAAAAAGTGGTACCAGTTTTTCCTCCTACAGCCATGTCCCATTGGGCCTGTTTGCCCACACCTCACCCACATAGTGAGTTATCCAAGCTTTTGATCTGGGGCAGTCTGATTGGTAAGGCTCGGTATCTTGCTGTCATCTAAATTTGCTTTTCTCTGTCTGGGGGAGAGACTGGAAAGGTCGCCTCCATTCCCAGGCATCTCTGAAGCCTTCAGAGCTGTTAAAAGGTTGAGGACTGTGGAAGTCACTGTGGGAAAGCAGAATCAGGGCTGGACAGCCACGGAGGCTGCATGGAAACTCCAGAACAGGGTGTGAGTCATAGTGTGAAATAGCTTTGCCATCCTGAATCAGGGATGTCTGCTAGGCTCCTCCTTTTCCCCTGTGGGCTGCTTCTCCAGGTTCAGAAGAGACCTGGTTCATCAGGAAGGCTCTCAGGGCCATGAGGGTTGTTAAGTGCTGAAGTGCAGTTCTTCCATTGCTCATGACTTTACTTGGATTAAGAATCACACATCGACAAGGGAGGGTTGGGGCGTGGAGAAGGACTGGCAGTGTGAGATTAGCAGATGCAAGCTGGCTTCCCAGGTGGTGCTAGTGGTAAAGAACCTGCCTGCCAATACAGGAGACGTAAGAGACTAGGGTTTGATCCCTGGGTCAGGAAGATCCCCTGGAGGCGGGCATGGCAACCCACTCCAGTATTCTTGCCTAGAGACTCCCATGGACAGAAGAGCCTGGTGGGCTACAGTCCATAGGGTTGCAGAGACTCGGACAAGACTGAAGCAACTTAGCACTCATGCACAAACTATTATATATAGGATGGATAACAGCAAGAGATCAAACCGGTCAATCCTAAAGGAAACCAGTCCTGACTATTCATTGGAAGGACTGATGCTGAAGCTGAAACTCCAATACTCTGGCCACTTGATGTGAAGAACTGACTTGTTGGAAAAGACCCTGATGCTGTAAAAGATTGAGTGCAGGAGGAGAAGGGGACGACAAAGGATCAGATGGTTGGATGGCATCACCGACTCGATGGACATGAGTTTGAGCAAGCTCCGGGAATTGGTGATGGACAAGGAAACTTGGTGTGCTGCAGCCCATGGGGTCACAAAGAGTTGGACACAACTGAGTGACTGAACTGAACTGAAACAGCAAGATCCCACTGAATAAGACAGGGAGCTATATTCAGTATCCTGTGATAAACCCTAATGGAAAAGAATATGAAAAGAATATTAAAAAAGAAGAAGCACATGTCAAGAGGCTGGGAGAATCAGTGTCCTGTTATGTCTAAACACATCAAATGGGCACTGGCCAGGTTCACACAAAGCAGATCTAGGTAAAGTGAGTGAAATACCTCTGAAATTAATCGCAGCTTTGTTTTGTCTTTTCTTTCAGGAACGGTCTATCTTGACCACGCAGGAACCACGTTGTTCCCCCAGAGCCAGATTACAAGCTTCATGAAAGATCTCATGGAAAACGTTTATGGTAAAGAAAAACACAGCGTAACTGATTTTTTGCATTGAACTCCAGCCAATTATCGGGTTGGCTAAAAAGTTCATTTGGATTTTTCTGTCCAACCCTGAATGAACTTTCAGGCCAACCCGATACATTCAGCTGATGTATCTGTTGCCTAATAAAATGTCAGATGGACCGGTGGGGACAGTGCTGAATACACAGTGCTGAGCAAGCCCCTCATGAGAGGGGGTCAGGCAAGCGCCTAGGGTCAGTCCCATAGCACATGCGCTGCTGGGTAGGAGAGACTGGTTCAGGGATACGCGGGTAACCTCCAGAAGAAAGGGTCTGTGTCAGGGAGGAGGCCTGGGGTATGAAGGTGCTGCGTTTGGTGGTGGGGTGGCCCTGTGGGACCAGCACAGGGCAGAGGATGGGGCAATGGGGAACATGCACTCATTCACTCCATCAGTGTTTATCAAACCGCCCTGGTGTTGGGAGCAAAGTAAATACATTCCCTGCCTTCATGGACTGCGGTCTAGGAGAGACAAGACCTCAATCAAGTGATTCCAAATAAATGTAAAAAAGAAAAAGAAAAGTAGTGTAACACAGAAATAAAGTAAATTATTAACAGTATGAAGGGCTGTGGCCCAAAGACCCTAGTGCCGGGGGAGCTCTGTATGTGCAGAGTGACGGTGAGTCGGCAGTGTGGCTATCAGGGAAAGCTTCTGCAGGAGGGGGCAGATGCTGGAGGAGGAGCAGGAATTCACTCGGAAAAGAGGAGGAGAGGGCATCTCAGGCAGAAGCAGCAGCATGCGCCAGGACCCTGCAGCGGTTTTCGGAACCAGCCCCCAGACAGGGAGGGGAGGAGAGCAGTGGAGATGTGAACAGAGTTGGGTAGGCGCAGTATTCAGGTCACTTCTTCCAGGGGGTGTGGAATCTACAAAACAGCTCAAAGGACATGGCCCAGAATCTTCCCTATAGCCTGTGAGGAGGAACTTTGTTTAATGGCTCAACTATTATTATTTTGTCTTGTTTGACTGTTTTCCTGTCTTTCTGCACTTTTTCACTTCTCTGATTAAATTTACTCTTTGGAACTCAGGGGAGGCTGGATCATACAGTATTATTATTTCTTTTTTTTTTTTTTTTGCTTAACTTTTTGAGAAACTGAAGGAGAGGGTATTGGAGGAACACACCAGGAGAGACCATGAGTAGTGATCCTGCGGCTTTGTCTTTGTAACCTGCCAGGTAACCCTCACAGCCAGAACATCAGCAGCAAGCTCACTCATGACACGGTGGAACAGGTGCGGCTCAGGTGAGCAAATCGGGGCGCCCGCCTGCATGGGTGCCTGTGGGTGGATGGACTTCCTACCAGATGCCCATGTCCCACAGAGGTGCTGAGTTGGTTTTGGGAAGACCATGTTGAGCTAAATGGCCACACATGCTCGCTGCTAACCACCGGGTCAGAGGTCAGGAAAGTAAGCGTGAGCAGGTGCAGAGCGAGAGCAGGTGCCATCATGAGTTCAGGCAGGCGCCTCTGAGGTATCCAAGCTGTTGTGTGTGGCTCTGGACTGGTGCCACCATTCCTGGGGGTCAGAGTGACAAGGAGTGACCCTAGTTCCTAAGTCTTGTTTTCAGGGAGAAGAAAAGTGCATTCTCTGGTTTTTTCTTTTACGTATTTCAGATTTAGACATCTTGTTTTTTCCATTTCTCCCCTCCCTTTTACTAATATTTGCACATAAATTTTGCAAATAATTTAGGTGGTACCTAAAGATACTTGACTCAACACAATTTCAAATTATTTCCTACTCGAAAGTGACACCTTTTGCTGTAGGGTTGCCTGTGTTAAAACCAACGTGAAACAAGTTGATGACTTAGAACTTGTTATGACAAGTTTAGAGCCAGACACTAAACCAAGAAGTGGTGTTTTCAGCTGAGTTTAAGGTAGTTGTGGATTTTGTCTTATCCACTTGCGGGTGGGGATTTGGGAGGCTGGGTAATTTCGCCAGTTTGCACGTCTTTGCATCTCTTCCCACAGCTTCCTCTGCCCATGACCTCACTTCACCGTTGTGGCAAAGCCTATCTGGTTTTTTTTTTTCGTAGCTATTAAGATAGAGAGGGGGCTTCCCTGATGGCCCAGTGGCAAAGAATCTGCCTACAGTGCAGGAGACACAGAAAATGTGGGTTTGATCCCTGGGTTGGGAAGATTCTCCTGGGGGAGGAAATGGCAACTCACTCCAGTATTCTTGCCTGGAAGCTTCCATGAAAGAGGAGCCTGGCGGGCTACAGTCCATGGGAGTCTCAAAGAGTCAGTCACGACTGAGTGAGTGAGCACTCACACATACACACACACGGTGGAGAGACGTCTTATTAAGTAGAAATAAAGCTACCTGTGAGCATTTAACGCGGCCGGTGACCGTGGCCTGATGCTGTGCTTCTTCCAGGATCCTGGCGCACTTCCACACCTCCCCAGAGGACTACACGGTGATTTTCACCTCCGGGAGCACGGCTGCCCTTAAGCTGGTGGCAGAGGCTTTCCCATGGGTGTCCCCAGGCCCGGAGGGCAGCGGCAGCTGCTTCTGTTACCTCACCGACAGCCACACGTCCGTGGTGGGCATGAGGAAGGTCACCGCGGCCAGGAACGTCACTTCCATCCCGGTCAGGCCAGAGGACATGTGGTCGGCCGAGAGACAGGACGTGGCTGCGGCCGGGGACCCCGCCGGCCAGCCTCCGCATCTCTTCTGCTACCCGGCTCAGAGTAACTTTTCTGGAACCAGATACCCCCTGTCCTGGATAGACGAGATCAAGTCCGGGCGGAGGTGCCCTGCGAGCCGGCCTGGGAAGTGGTTCGTGCTGCTGGACGCGGCCGCCTTCGTGGGCACCTCGCCCCTGGACCTGTCGGTTCACCGGGCCGACTTTGTCCCCCTCTCCTTCTATAAGATCTTTGGCTTCCCCACCGGCCTGGGCGCTCTGCTGGTGAATAACCGTTCGGCTGCTCTGCTGAGGAAAACCTACTTTGGAGGAGGCACGGCCGCTGCGTACCTCGCGGGAGACGACTTCTACGTCCCGAGAGAGTCGGTGGCTGAGAGGTAGCCTGGTGATGGGAGCAGATGCTGAGGGTCAGCATGGCGGGGTCCTGGCGCCTGCCACCTGTAGGACTGTGCAGAGGAGGCGGGGGTTGGCTGGAGCTTCCACAGCAGGCCTGTGAAGCCCATGTGTGGGCCTCTCCACAGCTGTTGGGGAGCAAGGGCTTGCTGGTAAGGGCTGTGAGCGGAAGACATGAAGCCCTTCCAGGGCTAAGGAGGGTTAGCACCAGGCCTTTGCCCACAGCCCTGACATGAGGGGAAGCTACTGAAGCAGTGACTTTTTTAAATTATAATTTTTATTTTTTTCAATTATGAAAATATGATAACTCGGGCTTCCCTGGTGGTTCAGTGGCAAAGAAGCTGCCTGCAAGACAGGAGATGTGGGTTCAATCCCTGGGTCAGGAAGATTCCCTGGAGAAGGAAATGGCAACCCACTCCAGCATGCTTGCCTGTAAAATGCCATGGACAGACACAATAACACAATAATAAGAGACTTAGAAAATATAGAACAAAGTTACATGTAGTTCCACTATATATTGAGATTATTTTTCTAGGTAGATAAATTAAGATTTTTTTAAGTTGGAGTTTCAATATCAAACTCAAAAATTAATAGAATGAATATACAGGAAAGTAGAAGGATATAGAAGACCTGAAAAAGCACTATGAACCAATTCAACAAGCACAGCAACCGACTCCAGTATTCTCGCCTGGAGAATCCCTTGGACAGAGGTGCCTGGTGGGCTACAGTCCATAGGGTCACAAATAGTTGGACACAACTGAAGCGACTTAGCACGCAGGCATACAATTTTTGCACAGCAGTAGGATACACATTCTATTCAAGTTCCCATTGACTGTAAACTTGGAGATACTGGAACATATCCAGGGACATGAAACAAGGTGCTGAAGCAGCGATTTAAGAATTTGGTACCATTTGGCACAAGTGTGCACACATGTTGACGGCACGGCTATATTTCAGCAGCTAGAATCGGCTCAGCTTGGTATCTGATCAGCAGGAGGAGTCGGTCAAATGAGAGGCCACGAGATTCAGGAGTGCTGCTAAGAGCAGTCTCTATGAGCACTCCCTCACCCCGGGGGCGGTTACCAGGGACGTTTGAGGGCTTGCAGCTCCTTGCCTGGGTTTGGTGGTCTATATGTCTTTCTCAGGGTACAGGGGGAGGTGGAGTGGGTGGTGTCCAGGAATCTCCCAGATGGCAATGTCTGGGGCATGAAGATTGAAGGTATGAGTGGGTGGAAATGGCAGCCGATCCAGGCTTCTGCGGGGGCCAACAGCAGGTGGTGGCCAGGTACCATGAGGTGGGGCCAGGACCAGGTCTCTGTGCTGAGGCCTGAGAAGGCTGCAGGGCCTGAATGGGAGGGGCGTTTACATTCCCCAAAGACGCAGGTCAGACTGGAGGGTCCTGCAGGAAGGGGCGTTGCTTCGGCAGTAGGGTCATAGCCAGAGTGTAGGTCTCGGAGCTGGACGGCTGGGAGGTGGCTCCACTGCCACCAGCTGTGGGAATCGGGGCCTGTGATTTGACCTCTGCCCCTCATGTTTGTCCTGTAAAGTGCATCTCTTAGAGGATACAGTTCTTTAGCACTAACATAGGTGAAACACCAAGACTGAGTTGGCATCAATACGTTATGAAGCTATTCGATGTCTCTTTTATTTAGAACTTCTCCATAGATGGGCAGTTCTAAAAACAGGAATGCTAATGTAAAACCTCTTGAATCCAAGTGTGATAATATAGCGTGTAATGTAACCAAGTAAGAAAAGAATGACAGACACGCCATGTAAATTAAAGGCAGAACAAAATAACAACCGAAATTTTATTAAGCCAATAGGGGCATCTGAAGGTAAGGAGGAACAGGGCTGCTCATTCCAGGTGGGTTGTGGGTGCAGGTGGGCTGCCTCTTACAGTCTGGGTGAATTGCCTTCTAGCAGGCGCTGCACCAAGATTCCCAGATAGCTGAATGTATTTATTTACCATCAGAAGTCTCATTTGGGAGTTTCCCTGGTGGGCCTCTGGTTAGGACTTGATGCTTTCACTCTGGTGGCCCTGGTTCAATCCCTGGTCAAGGGACTAAGATCCTGCAAGCCATGTGGCCAAAAAAAAAAAAAAAAGTCTCATTTTTTCCTTCTAAGCCTAGATTAGCATGCCTGAGATTTGATACCCAATCCAAATGTTTCTTGAGCATGTACCTGGACCATGCTGTTTTAACAAAATATTTATGTATTTATTTGTTTGCTTGGCTGCACCGGGTCTGAGTTGCAGCATGTGAACTCTGAGTTGCGGCATGTGGGATTTTAGCTCCCTGACCAGGGATAGAACCTGGATTCCCTGCATTGGGAGTGTGGAGTCTTAGCCATTGGACCACCAGGGAAGTCCCATGTTCTTAATCTTTTTCTATTTCATAACCCAATGAAAACAACTTTTGATGGAAACATAAAACCTCCCTTTTCTCCTGAGTCTATTAATTTTTGATCAATGAATATTTATTATTGATCAATTAATAGCTGAAGTCACTATTGCCTAATCATGTTTAATTCATTAAAGACTCATATGGTCAATTAATTATCAATTGATTCATTGTTAATTCTGTATGTTTATTAATTACCATTTGTTTTATAAGAAAATTTGCATTGTGGTAATGATATTTGGAGCAATTCTTATCCCTAGAGTATTAAAATACAAAGCATGATATTTCCATTGAAAGCTTCAACTTGCATAACGCTGCTATTTGTCACCACTTCCCTGGTAGCTCAGCTGGTAAAGAATCTGCCTGCAATGCAGGAGACCCTGGTTCAATTCCTGGGTTGAGAAGATCTCCTGGAGAAGGGAACGGCAACCCACTCTAGTATTCTTGCCTGGAGAATTCCATGAACAGAGGAGCCTGGCAGGCCCCAGTCCATGGGATGCTTGCTGGAAACTCCTTGCTGTCCCCAGCCTTCCCCTTGCTAATGCAGCAGCCAGGGGTATCTAATCAAAACCCAGGCCCCATCCAGTCACTCTCCCTGTTCAGAGCCCTCCAGCCACTCATCGGACCCAGGGTGAAGTTCTCTGACTTACCCTCCGAGCGCTCCCAGGCCCACTGATCTTCTTGCTGTTCCAACTCTACCTGCTCGGGGCCTATGCTGCACCCCTCCTTGGACTGCTGTTTCCCTTTGAAACTGTGAACTTAGCTTCACAAATGAGCAGTTTTCCTTGCTCCCTTACTTTCACTCTGCCTCTGCTTGAGTGATCTTCCTTGGAGAGGACCTGCCCTGACCATCTCATCTAAAGGAGCCGCCAGCCCTTCCGTGCACTTGTCACCCCTGGCTTGCGCTTATCTGGCTTCCCTGTGTGTTTGCTGTTTGTCGTTCCTTATTTCAGTGCCCTTAGAAGGATGGAAGCCCTGTGAAGGCAGGAATCCTACTTGTCACGTTCACCGCTGTATCCTTAGCAACCAGAACAGTGCCTGGCATGCGGTCCATGGACAATAAAGATTTGATGAGGAATTTGTCTAAATGAACCATTAAAAAATGTAAATATAATGAACAGCTTGGTAACAGGAAGTTTATTGAGAGCCTTCTAATAACTGTAGTCCTATAGACTTTGGAATGATAGACTCTTGTTAAGAACCTTGTGGCCACACAATGGATCCTACTGAATCAACGCCCTGTCAAGGAGTGCTGTCTTGGGGTCAAGGGCAGCCTTGTAGGAGCCACAGCACTTGAGGTTTTGTCAAGTCCGAAGTCTTCCGAGGTCCTGACTATCTTTCAGGGGCCCTCATCATCACTGCCAGATGTAAGCTGCAGAACAGGTCAAGGCCAGAGGTAGCCTGCGTGTCTTAGTGTGACAGCCGTCTGTCTCAAGGCGGGAGGGGCAAAGTCTCCATAGACCGGAGTCACAAAGCCCTGGTGTCACATACATGAAATGCACATGGAGGCTTTGGTCACAGCTTGACCTTGTCCCTCTCCCCACTGTTGCAGGTTTGAAGATGGCACCATCTCCTTCCTTGATGTGATAGCACTGAAACATGGATTTGATGCCCTAGAGCGCCTCACAGGTCAGTGGACACCTTTTTTTCTTTTTGGTTCTACCAGATCTTGGTTGTGGCACGTGAGATCTTTAGTTTCGGCATGTTAATGCTTAGTTGCAGCATGCAGGATCTAGTTCCCAGACCAGGGATTCAACCCGGGCCCCCTGCACTGGGAATGTGAAGTCTTAGCCACTGGACCACAGAGAAGTCCCCTCAATGGACATCTCTATGCGTGTGGCGTTTGCTCCTGTTGCCCGTGTCCTTGAAGGGAGCCCTGGCACGGATGGGATCCAGATAAGGAGAGAGTCTGTGTGAGAGATAAGCACCCGTCAGCTCTGCACTGATGCAGGTGGAGCTGATTCTGAATAACTTCCAGAAATGATTGTGCAGCAAGAGTGAGAGACTGGGCCTTTCTCTCTCTCTCTCTCTCTTTTTTTTTTTGGTGGGTTAAAAGAATGTTTTAAGAGTAGAGACTTTCCAAATCCTGAGATTAGTAAGCTCATAGAAGCAGAGGAGCCATCCTTGGTCCCTGCTTACAGATCCTGAGAACTTATAAAGCTCTTAGTTTGCTGGGTCTTCCCACGGGGGAACTTTGTGATGAGCCCACTTTGCCCACAAAGGAGCTTATACTCGGAGAGATTAGATGTCTTCCCCAGGGCCAGGGAACCTGGGAGGGCTAGGGTTTAAACCCACGCAATCCTAATGCCTTACCCGAGTCCCCAGATGTGGTCTCTGCTGCTGGCCTTTGCAATGACACGTGCCTTCTTTCCTGACAAGAGCTTGGGGTATGTGAGCAGGTGGGGGCATTCCCCAAAGTCTGACCCACAGATGGGTGCACATCCAATCTTGTGGGGTTGACACGGGGTGCAGGCTGGAAGAAGCTGTCTGGTGAGCTGGGCCTCCACCCTCCTGCTATGCCCCTGTCGCTCCTTTCAGAGGCTGAGCTTCTGGGATGGGGCAGCACTGCTTGTCCTGTCCAGATGCAGATGGAGTTGTGGTGAGCCAGGCACTTGGCATGGTAGTTAGGCAGCCCTTTCTCTCTCTGTCTCTCTCTCGTCAGAATAATGTAACCCTTAGGTCCTCAGCCTGATCCCAGCACTGCAAACATACAATACTTGTGGAAGGGTTGTCCTGACAGAAATGCAGGCTGGTGAGTGGGCATCATCTAGACAAAGCAGAGACCGTGAAAACGGACATTGAGAAACAGGCACTTTTTCAAGGAAAGATGCTAACAGGGTGTCTGAACCACAAGTGACAGAGTCTGACAGGGCTGGGGTACCTCTGAAAGCAGGTTGACAGTGTCAACTCCACAATAAGGCAGACCCTGATTTTTCCTTACTTAATTGCTCTTTTTTTTTTTTAATTGCTCTTTTTTAGAAAAAATTGTGGTGAAATCTATGTAATATAAATGGCACTAGTTTAGCCATTTTAAAGTGTATGCAGTTCAGTGGCATTAAGTGTATTCACACTATAGAGCAGTCATTACCACTATCCACGTCCAGGACTTTTTAATCATCCCAAAGTTAAAAAAACAATATCTCCCCAATTTCCCCTCCCCATCCCATAGTATGTCTATTCTTTCTGTTTATATGAATTTGCCTATTTTAGGCACCATACATAAAAGGGTTAATACAATATTTGTCCTTTTGTGTCTGGCTTATTTTACTTAGCATAATGTTTTCAGAGTTCATCCATCGTATAACAAGTATTCTTAGCTGCTTTGTATAGTATTAAACACTCACAATTTGTATGATTTAAACACTTACAAAAAAACAGCAAAACAGAAGTACGTTTGAAGATAAAATTATACATTTTTGCAATCTGTTACAAAAGGGTCTCGATTAGTTGAATGCTTAAGTAACATCTGTTTTTTTATTTTGAAAAGGAAGATGATAGCAGTTCCTATGGGAAAATTCCACAGAAGCAGTAGTGGTAAACTGTCATTCAGTACCAATGACCTAAACATTTACTGTGTGGGCAGTACCATACTCTGTTTACAAGTAGAGTAAGTTCCCTACCTGTGAGCCTTCAAATTGCGAACTTTCTAAGATTCGAACATGCATTCTCGTGTCTAGTCACCTAAGTTAGTTCATGTGTCTGGCGTATATTTTCATGTGTGTGCATCCTCTACAGGTGGTTGTACTTTTGTGTACTTTAATAATATGGTATAGAGTGTGATGGTACAGTGTCTTTATTTCAAGACCAGGATGTCTGGAAACAGACAAGGCAGCAGTGATGTAGCTGGCACTACTGTCCTTTTCAAGGTGCTGTACTGTAAGATTAAAAATGTTGTATTTTTGTGTCTGTTTTTCATGTATTAGTTGTGTGAAAACTATTAAAAACCTATGCAGGTACAGTACTATATAGCCGATTGTAGGCTACCTTTGTTGGACATTCGAACAAATTGGACTTACAAACGCACTCCCGGAATGGAACTCATTTGTATGTAGAGGACTTACTGTGTGTAAAATCATTAAGACGAGGTCCAAGTTTGCCAGTTTTATAATGATCTCATTTTCTTAAAACTGAGACTGAATTTTCCATCACGTTCATGCTTCCCTTTCACCCCCGTTCGCTGCTCTGAGGTGGGATGGAGAGCATCCGGCAGCACACGTTTACCCTGGCTCAGTACACCTACGCTGCCTTGTCTTCCCTGCGGTACCCCAACGGAGCCCCTGTCGTGCAGATTTACAGTGACTCTGAGTTCAGCAGCCCGGAGGTGCAGGGTCCAGTCATCAGCTTCAACGTGCTGGATGACCACGGGAACATCATTGGTTACTCCCAGGTGGGTTTTTCTTTTCATCCTACTAACCTGTTCATACCAGCATCGCTCTTGTCTGGAATTCTGTAGCCCTGAAATTTGAGGACAAGGCCTCTGGGCCCTTTGCAATAGTCATGAGGAATCCTGTGTCCTGTTGGAGAGGCCACTGGTCCCTCCTTAGAAGCTGTGCCCTCCCATTGACATGCAGTCCTAACAAGCATGGGCTATTTAGTTCTTCAGCCTACTTTATTCAGTCACAGGTGGTCAATTTCAAATGGGAAGAGAGAGACCAAGCCTCTGATGTCAGTAGCAGGGGACAGCTGACAGCTTGCCAGCAAGGGAAGACACCCTAACATAGTGTACACAGAGCAACCTGTCTGAGGTCATTTCGCATACCAACAGCTTGGTAGCCCCACCATTACATCAGACCCTATCGCAGTGGCACACAAAATCCTGGGCCTCTTACCACCATTTGTTTGCATGTTGCTTGGAACTCATCATTCTTTTTTAATGACAAGTAGAAATGATGTCCTTAGTAGCACAAAAGCCATTATTTCTGCTGTAGTCCATTATACTAAGTTCAAAGTATTTGGTAGGCTGGTTATAAAATAGTTTCTGCAGCTATCCCCTTTGTATGCATTTTCTCAAGAAAACACTGCAGGTAGTGGTTTTCAGGTTGGGAACTGCTTGGATCCCTGTGATACTGAATAAGCTGGTCACTGCCCAGTACATTAAAAAACCTAGAGTCACACTGAACACCCAGACATGGCAGTGGGTGGTCACCAGATGGGCTGTGACAGATTGGGCCTGGGGAGCCCAAGGCCCTTCCCAGAGCCCAGGTTTCTAGAATTGCTGTGAGGAGCGATTTGATCACTACATCAGTTTGGAAGATGCAGCTTATCATCCCTTGAAAGCCATGGAGTGAAGTTGCTCAGTCGTGTCGGACTCTTTGCGACCCCATGGACTGTAGCCTACCAGGCTCCTCTATCCATGGGATTTTCCAGGCAATAGTCCTGGAGTGGATTGCCATTTCCTTCTCCAGGGGATCTTCCCAACCCAGGGATCGAACCCGGGTCTCCCGCATTCTAGACAGATGCTTTACCGTCTGAGCCACACAGTGGCCTTTCCATATACCTATGTTAAATCCAGAGTTTCTCAGATGGAATTCATTTCTCAAGGAATCCTGTCCCTGCCTCCCATGAACTTTCTTTTTTCAAAGGAAAAAAATTTTTTTTTGGAAGATCCATAAACTTTCTGAGGACAAACTTGAGAACTGTTTTCTGGAAGAAATATTGGTTCTCACTGGTGTCCAGGGACCAACACTCTACAGTCATTAGAGTCTCTTGGGTGAGTTGATTGTGAAGATATTGCCCCCCTCATCCCCCACCCCTCACTTACACAGCAGCAGAAGCAGCCCAGCGTCATTCAGAAGCAGGCAATTTTAAATGCTTTTGAGGGGTGGTGTAAAACACATTGGGGCCAAAGGTTTGCCTTCTCAAATACGTTTTTCTGGGTAATTGGTACAATAAGTTTCCTTCTTGAATCTAAAATAAGTGTATTTTTGAGGGGTGTGGAGGAGGGCAGGCTGATGACTCTGAAATGTGCTGTGGCAAGCATAATGCTGAACTCAGGTTGGGCAGCTCATCACTTAAAAGTCAGTGAACCGGGGCAAGTGTCAGTAGAAAGGAGAGCTATTGAGTCAGAAAAGCCGAAATCTAGGGAGATGGTGGACTCATGCCTGGAGACTAACTCCAAAGATTCTGCTCAATCATGACAATTTTTAGCAGGAAAATGGGGGAAAAAAACCAAGTTAATCACTAAGGTGAGAAGTCAGGTTCTTTGTCATTTCTCCTCGTGTGTAGACCCGCTGATGTCTCCAGATCTTTTGCAGACTGTCTGGCCTGTGTGGTCCACCTGCAGATTTGCCAAGGGGAGGTGGGGATATAGAGTCAGTCATTCTTTAACCATGTAATTCTTCATTCTTACTCATTTTAATCCTGAAAAGGTATCAACTGTTTAGGCCAGGCATTGTGTACATTCAGTAGAGCGTAAGTCAGGAGTTAAGTTAAATGTTACCTCGTGATCTCATTTTTATAATTAAGGTCTGAGGAAAACAGAGATGAACAAATCGAAGAGGGGCAAAAGAGCTGCTTACAAATTCCCACTCTCAGGGATCATTCCACATCTATGGGAATAGGGACGAAAGTCTGTCTTCTGTAACTGCTTCACACTGAGAAAGGGTGTCTCAGTCTTAGAGTGAAAGATGTCCACGTGGGTCTGAGGCACCTCTTTGCTGACCATTTTAGTTGCCAGCTTACCTATGTGGGCAAAGCAAGCTACAGTTATTCTAATGCCGACAAAGATATAGATTATTATGAGCAGCAGTGTTAATTCCATTC
Organism: Cephalophus harveyi; assembly: GCA_006410635.1. Classification (NCBI taxonomy): domain Eukaryota; kingdom Metazoa; phylum Chordata; class Mammalia; order Artiodactyla; family Bovidae; genus Cephalophus; species Cephalophus harveyi. The sequence continues at coordinate 1,068,696 of SJYT01050724.1, read as the reverse complement.
TTTCATCAAACACTGAGTCTGTGACTCTGTTGTCCTTCTCGTTGACTGCTCGAGTCTGCTCTTTTGTGACTCTTGAAGGCCTGGGAGATTTCCGTTTTTCTGCAAACAAGAGGCAGGGGACATAGAGGAGCCTTTGTACTTGGGTTGGGGTCGGGAATCAGTTCCAGGCAGAATGGTGAAAGAATCACCCATTTGCCTAAAGAGGAAGATCTCCCCAAGAAGAGGGAGCTGCCCATCTTGGTGTCTACCTGACTTCGCTGGGACCCTCATTCCCTGAGGTCTCACACAGGGGTTCTCCCTTTGTGTCTATAGAGGAAGCTCATCCCATGAGTGGAGGTCATGGCTGGGGCATGGCCAGCTGTGTCAGCTTAGGAGAATCCTGGGTTTGCCTGGTCTTTGTCACATGTCACATGGGATTTCCACAGAGATTTGAAGGGTCTTTGGAAACATTACATGGCATCATGGCTGGGTCTGGTTGTCTCTTTTTCAGGGGATTTGTGAAGGAATTGAGCCTTCTGTGAGAAGCTTTTGGGTACCTGTTTTTGATACCCAGGCCTCCTCATTTCAGTGATGCCTCATTGGATGGCATCAGTGACTCATGGACATGAGTTTGAGCAAGCTCTGGGAGCTGGTAATGGACAGGGAAGCCTGGCATGCTGCAATGCATAGGGTCGCAGAGAGTCAGACATGACTTAGGGACTGAACAAACACAGGCACCTCCTCATTTCATTTTCCCCTCTGGTGGAAGTCAGTCTACCCAGTTTTTAAGTGGCTGGGTTCAGATTCAGGCTGCCTTGCACTGGCTCTCTGAACTTGGGTGAGGTAATGTAAGCTCCCCAAGTCTCTGTGAAATGGGATAAGAATGTACCCTGATGACAGTTTGTCATGAGGATTGAATGAGATACAATATATAGCTCCTTAGTGTCGGGCTGGCATGAAGCAAGTACCCCTTTGTACTGTGAATATAGCTCTCATCCTGTTCCAGCAGCCAGCTCCTTCACCTGGCTGGGCACTGGCCAGGCCTCTGTGGGATTCCAGAGGTCTCAGGGTGAGAAAAGATGAAGTTGTGATGAGAAAGTAGAATGAAAGGCAACTGTGGCCAAAACAGCCTCTTCCACCCACATGCTCTTCTAGGTGGGGTCCCTGTCTTTTCCCCTTGGACCTTGGCGGGTCTGTGACTCACTCATATTCAATGGCATGCCTCCAAAGGTGACACTGCTTGGCTTTGGAGGCTAGGCCAGAAAAGCCCATGCCGCGTCAGCATTGCTTCCTGGGGCATTCACTTTTGGAGCCTCAAGTTACTGTGGAAGGGGGTGTACCCTGAGCGGCCATGCTGTGAGGAAGCCGGAAGCAAGCATGTTGGTGACTGTCCTGGTTTGAACGAGGCTAGACTCGTCTTTGAGAAAATGAACCTCAAGGGAATTCTAACCCCAGGCATGTGACTCCCAGCCTTCTAGTCTTGCCAAATGAGATCAGCCATCTCTGGGCCCTTTCTGAATATCTGACCCCCTGTAGCCGTGAGCACAATACAATGGTTGTTTCATGCCACAATGTCTGGGGGGCTCATTTTGTGGCTGTGGTAGCTGGAATATGCATATGCACTGGGTCTGAGAGAGGGGTGAGCATAGGGGACTTGTAATTCAGCTTGGCGGGAGCTGGGGAAGGGGAGGGACGCGCTTTCCTAGGGGCTGTCCCTTGAGTGGAGGTCACCCGACCCTGGAGGTGGAGGTGGCCAGACCCAGTGGGGCCGCCAGGCGTCACCACAGAGAGCGGGGAATCCCTGGGTTTCATCAGCAGAAATGGCTTCTTCACACTCTGACAGTCCAGCGGCGATGGCTAAAGTGCCGACAGGCACAAAGGCGTGTGCGAGGCATCACTGTTGTGCCCACAAAGGCGTGTGCGAGGCATCACTGTTGTGCCCATCCAGCAGGGCGGCCAGGCGGACCCTGTGCCTGGTGACCTGTGTCTGCAGACACAGGACTCTGTCCACCCCTCATGTTCTTCCCAGGAAGGAAGGTCTCCAAGCCTTCCCCAGCCGGGCAGTTGTGTTTGTTTCCTCAAATGCAATTAGAGGACTTCGCTGAGTTTAGCCTGAGTCACCAGGGCTAAGGACCCTCACTGGGCCCCCCTGGACCCACAAACAGAAGAACTGGCACAAGCATCCCTCGTGCCAGCTCACCTTTGAGCCTTGTGAGCAAGAATCACCTGTCCAGCTTCCAGAGGAGAGGAAAAAGACTTGGAACTTCTGGACTGAATTGCAGTTCTGTGATTGAACCCAAAGTCTAGGATATTATGAAAAGCAAATCGGTCACACGCGGTGTCAACACAGTAGCGTTTGCAGTCTGGGCTGGGAGCCGAGGCAGGGCTCCTGTGAGTGGGGGCTCTGCTAAGGCCTGCTCTGGGGTCAGGGCAGATGGTCCTGGTCTGTCTTGCCTAAGGGCACTGAGGAGCTGCCCCACGTCCCAGCCACACTCAGATTTTATTCTTGTGAATCTCACTTGAAACCTGTGGGGTCTTTTTTTTTCAAAAATTAATTCCTTAAAATTCTTTTTTTTAACAAGTGAGATCAAATTGATGTATAACATTGTATTAGTTTTAGGTGTACAACACAGTAATTTTATATATGTATACATTGGGAAATGATTACTACAAGTTTAGTTAACATCTATCACCGCACATGGTTATAAAGATTTTTTTTCTTGTGATGACAGCTTTTAAGATTTGCTCTCTTAGCAACTTTCAAGTATATAATACATTATTGTTAACTATAGTCACCATGCTGTATCTTATAACCCCAGGATTTATCTATCTGTACATAAGATGGGTATCTATCTTGTATCTTTTGACCACCTTCACCACACCCCACCCTCCTTTGCCCCTGGCAACCACCGATCTGTTCTCAGAATTTTCATTTGGTTCCATGTGTGTGATCATATAGTATTTGTCTTTGTCTGACTTACGTCTTTGCATATTTCATTATGACTGAGCAAAATGCCCTCAAGGGCCATCCTTGTCACAAATGGCAGGATTTTCTTTTTTTAATAGCTGAACAATATTTCACTGTGTGTTTAAATACATCACATTTTCTTTATCCTTTAATCCTTTGATGGATGCTTAAATTGTGTTCATGTCGGCAGTAAACATGGGAGTACAGATCTCTTTTCAAGACGATGATTTCATTTCCTTCAGGTAAATACAGCAATTAGTTCTACTTTAAATTTTTTGAAGGATCCCTGTACAGTTTTCCATAGTTGCTATGCCCATTCCCACCAACAGTGAACCAGGGTTCCCTTTTCTCCATGTTCTCCCCAACTCTTGTTATTTCTTGTGTTTCTGATGATAGCCTTTCTAACAGGTGTGACATTACATGCTAGCTACTAGATATTTGAGAGGTGGTATCTTATTTTAGTTTTAACTTAGATTTCGCTAATGACTAGTGATGTTGAGCATGTGTTCATGCACCTGTTGGCATTTGTATGTCTTCTTTGGAAAAATGTCTATACAGATTTTTGACTCATTTAAGAAATCAGATTATTTTAAATGTGAGCTCTGAACTTGGAATTTGGTGTAATAATTTTTCACTTTTCGCAGGCATATATCTATTACCCAACTGGATAAGCTTTAATTATCAGTAATATTTTATAAAATGTATTTAGAAAACCCACGATGGATCATAGCACTTTAGAGAAAAATTCTGAGCTCATATTTTCATTTTACTGTTAGGAAAGTAAAAGTGAAAGTGAAGTCGCTCAGTTGTGTCCGACTCTTTGCCACCCCATAGACTGTAGCCCACCAGGCTCCTCTGTCCATGGGATTCTCCAGGCAATAGTACTGGAGTGGATTGCCATTTCAGAGAGACTCAAATATGGAACCTGGAACTCTTTTCAGTCCAGGCAGTCAGAGTAAAACTGGACACTCCTAACCCTAGTTCTGTGTCATATTAAACCCATAGGTGGATAAAATGGCCAGCCTTCACAACATCCATGTGCGAACCGGCTGCTTCTGTAACACTGGGGCCTGCCAGAGGCACCTGGGGATAAGCGATGAGATGGTGAAGAAGCATCTTCAGGTTGGTACTGGACCCTGTGGCCCGAACACTGCCAGCAAGACCCAATACTAATGCCTCATCTTCACCAGAGGCTGGACCCGTGTCTGGAGTGGGGGCTGGTCTTTGGGTTCATTTCTGTGAGCCCACCCTGTGAACGTGCAAAGATAAAAGAGTCAACAAAATTAGAAAATGCTTCAAGATAGTGACTCCATGCCAGGCGATTTTTAGTTTGAGAGCAAAAATTTTAAGGCAGTAGAGGACTTTTTTTTTTTTTTTTTAATTCAGAAGATGACTTTTAACAGGGGACAAGCCAATGTGAAAATGTGCTCATACATGCAGAGGGTCCTTAACTAGTTTAGTCCTGCCAGAGTGAAATCTGCAAGCTAAGAAGTCGCTCATCCTTTGGCAGAGTGAGGAGAGGAACTTTTCCAGCGGGCATTCTGCATTTCTCAGGTCCCCACCCTTCCTGCCACTTCCCTGAGGTGAGGTTTGTCACTTCAAGGTACATTTTGTTTTGAACCATTTCATAAGACTAGTTTGAGTGGCAAAAAGCCTTATTTATATCAGAATAGTTTATAAATTGTTTCTTTTGGCTGCCACTAAGTAATGAATATATTAGATCTCAACCAACCATGAGCTGTGTTCTGCTTAAAAAGAGAGAGGGAGTCTTAGAACACAGATGAAGGCAATTCCAGGTATGATATTGAACCTGAGGAATGCCACGGACCCATGTTTTTGGGTACCTGACTTGGGTTCAGCTCTGGGGAGGTAGGCGGCTGGAGCAGTGATCAATGCCAGGCAGCGGGGCTTGGAGAGGCTTAGGGACTTCTTGCTTTTTTTTCCCCACCTCCCGGCCAGGCACTTAGTGCTGCCTTTGGCTTTCATTATGGGCTTGGGCCAGTCGTTCTTTGGAGCAGCATCTCTGTCTTGCCCTTTTGTCAAAAGGCAGCTGCAAAGGATACAGGCCTCCCTTTGATCCTGAGAGAGTCTAAAAGGCATGGCCAGCAAGCTCTCCTCCCGCTTCAGCCCTGGGTTGACCAAGGAGCTGACCCATCTGTGCTTCTGAAACTTCAGCCTGTCTTTTGATGCCACTGCGGGTCAGCATTGTGTATATGGCTCTGGGAAATGCTTTACGTGAACAATTGCTTTTAAACTTAAAATAAATTTATTTATTTATTTATATTGAAATATAGTTGATTTACAATGTTGTGTCTTTTAAACTTTTTAATGGCCCCGTGGGATGGGTGTAGATCCCCACTCACAGTGAGCCACGTGATGCCGGAGAGGGAGTCAGGGCCCAGGGTTTGTGGAACGACGCCTGAGGCACGCAGCTCTTCTTGGTGTTGCAGTTCTGTTTTCCTGGGTTAATTTTATCTTCTATTATCAACAAACGTTGTTTTACAGAATGGTTTCTGGTCCATCTGTGAGGAACAGTCACTCTGGCTGACGTGTTTCTTTCTCCTAGGCTGGTCACGTCTGTGGAGACGATGTGGACCTCATAGACGGGCAGCCGACGGGCTGTGTGAGGATTTCTTTTGGATACATGTCTACGCTTGAGGATGCCCAGGCCTTCCTCAGGTTCATCATAGCAACCCGGCTGTGCCCGTCTCACGGCCATCCTTTCCCTCTGGCCACCCCGGGGGAGGCTGGAGCCCCACCAGGAGACAGCGAGGCTCAGAACACCATGCCTGCCGCCCAGGCCAGAGGCAGCCCCTCACCTCAGGAAGATGCTTCCCCACACTCCGGGGTTTGGAACAACTTGCCCACCGTTGTGGACGCCGAGGGTCTGTGTCCGCCCCTGCTGGAGGCCACCGGACCCCAGCAGACCACTTCAGAGAAAGTTGCTGACGTCCCAGAAGGTGACCTCAGGTCACACGTTGTCACCAACCTTTACCTCTACCCAATCAAGTCCTGTGCCGCGTTTGAGGTAAGGATTTCAGTGGCAGCTAAAGAGATTGCTTCTTTTGTGTTTATTTTATAGTATTTTTTGATAAAGCAAAGAAAAAAGTTCAGGAAGTGAAGGGAAGCATGCAGAAATCAAACCTTCAGTACCTGCAGCACACAGGCTCGGTGGCTGCAGATCCCAGCTCTGGAGCACCGACGGGGTAGTTGTGACCCATGGGTTCAGTGGCTTTGCAGCATGTGGGATTTTCTTGGACCAGGGATCAAACCCGTGTCCCCCAGGTTGGTGGCAGATTCTTATCCACTGCTCCACCAGAGAAGTCCTCATTCTGCCTTTCTTGGTTTGAGCTAACTTTTGACCATGACTCTGCTAACAGGAATCCCCGAGAGGACCCTGTTTCTGGGTGTGACTGCCTAGTTACTGTTGACAGTTATGGATGTAACTTTCATGCAGAAGCATTTTACATACTTTGGTTCATTTGATCATCAAAACAATAACATGAGGCGCTAGGTAATATCCCTATTGTATAGATATGGAGCCTAGGGGCTATTGAGGTTAAGCACTCTGCCCAGGTCATGACCCCCTAATAAATGATAGGGAAAGGATTTGAACCCGGGTCTATTGACTCCTTGGGTCCACACTGTCCTGAGTCTGTCTGCTTAGCTCTCCCTGTGGAGGTGAACTACATAATGTCTGCAAACAGGCTGGTCTGGCAGTCACCCTACCTGGGAGACGGGAGTGCTTGCCTTGGTTGGCCAGCTGGCCCCGACCCCTCCTGCAGTGGCCGAACTTCCTATGAGACTCTTTCTATGATACGTGTGTGTCCCAAGTCCCAGGTGAGGTCCCACCCTCCTGAGCCTCTGATATCACAGGCTCTGTAGCTCATCACTGGCTAGTTCATGCTGAAGGAGACTGTCCTCCAGTCTGAGACCAGGAACAAGCAAGTTCTTCTCCACTCCTGAATGCAGGCAGGTGAGGAGTATCAGGACTGTGTTTTCTCAGATGAGTCATGTCCTGTAGAATAGCCATGCTGCACACAGAAAGACAGTGGGAATCAGTGACCCATTTTACAGATGAAGACACTGAGGCTCAGTAAGGTTTCATATTTTGCTAAAAGTCTTCCGTCCATCTGCTCATTCAGAAACTACACTGAGTACTTGCCACCTGCTGGGCCTGCACCTGTGTGCAGTGATGAACAAAATGAAAATGATTTCTTCCCCCAGGGAGGGCAGTATCTCAGGAGGGAAGCAGACACTTTACAACACACACACACACATATCTATCTCTCTCTCTGTCTGTCTGTCTACCTATCCTTTATCTGTCTATCCATTCATAGCCATGATTTCACACTGATAACTCCAATTCCAGTCGAACACCATAGGGTTTATTTAGCCATTCCCTGCACTTGTAAATCCTGTGAGAAACCTGGCTCCCATTGCCCTCTGCTGCTGCTGCTAAGTCGCTTCAGTCATGTCTGACTCTGTGCAACCCCATAGACGGCAGCACACCACACTCCCCCGTCCCTGGGACTCTCCAGGCAAGAACACTGGCGTGGGTTGCCATTTCCTTCTCCAATGCATGAAAGTGAAAAGTGAAAGTAAAGCTGCTCAGTCATGTCCGACTCTTCGCCACCCCATGGACTGCAGCCCACTGGGCTCCTCCTTCCATAGGATTTTCCAGGCAAGGGTACTGGAGTGGGGTGCTATTGCCTTCTCTCCCCATTGCCCTCAGTGAATACTTATTTGCTCAAATCCTTCCGTAACCCAGCCCCCAGCTGCGACAGCTAAAAAGCTTACCCTTCACATGCCAACACAGACATGATGGCTGAAAGCTTGCCCCAGGCAAAGAGGAAGAAGGAAGACGGAAGCCAGTAAATTCAATGTTTAGGTGGCAAATCAAAGGATAGACAATGATAGACATGTTCCAACAAGTGGGTGTAAGGAACAGCGACGGGCCTGAGACTTTGCCCTCCTAGCAAGCTCACAACCCAGCCTGCCTCAGTGTCTTGGATGCCGACAAGAGATATGAGATTCCACGGGGCTTCCCTGGTGGTCCAGAGGTGAAGACTCTGCATTTCCAAAGCGGGGGATGTAGCTTTAAGATCTCGCATGCTGGGGGCGGGGTAAGATGAGATTTCTGGGTCAGAGATAAAAGGCAGTTACAGCCTGCAGGTAGCAAGAGCTTCATGTTTGTGTTGCTTTTTTTCCCCCTCAAGCCCCAAGAAAGGGTCCAGGGGGGCCCAGGTGGATGCTTTGCTCATATTTGGGAGCCCCCTAACTCAGGAAACCTCTTTCATAATAGGATGCCAGCCAAGCTGTGTAGTCCTCAATCAGGGAGGAGCTGATACGTTTGTGATACTGGGCTGTGAGCAAACTTGCCCTCTACTCCAGAGGGTTATAGAGCTGTTCACTATACAAACATCCTCGACAGGAGAGTCTGGAACAGAGGACAGTTTGTGCTTCTGCTTGTTAAAACAGACATGCAGAAATGAGAGATGCATGGAGAAATGCCACCCAATAATAGATTGTCTTCTAAAAAGTTACTTGTAATTCAAAACATGTTTTCTGAAAGAAATAGTGACTTAGTGGTGGATTCTGGGCTTGGCCCCTAATATTGCTGAACTCGAGGGCTCTGCCAGCAGGAGCAGCCATGGTCTGTGGGGAGAGGATGTCTGATACACAAGGCAAGTGAAGGGCAGAGTAAAGGGATTAACATCTGTGGATCACCTGTTACATTCAGTTGCTTTACATTTTATGCACTGTTTTGGTTTTCACCTAATCCAACGACAATAATGTCCATTTTATATAATACATGACAGAGCCAAGGCTTAGGAAGGTGGTAAGTTGTCCAAAGCTGATAACTGTCGGAGGTGAGATGTAAGCACCAAGCTTGTCAGTCCTCACCCTCCACCCCTGCACTGCCTTTCTGCTTCTTGGGTACAGGGCTCCCCTGGTTGGACGAGCAGTTTCCCTTCATACTGTTCCTCCTAGAGATCTGTGCTGCGCTCCTCTCCTTCACTTCCTCCCCTTGAAGCCTCTGTCTTCACTCAGGTCTCTCCCTCGAGGACCCACCCCAAAGTGCCCCCAATTAAATATTCTTCCCTTTCATCATTACCCCCGATTGGAAGTTTTCAGACTCCTTTGGGTGGTTAACTTGGGTGCTCAGAGGAAAACAGAAGGTGAAATTGATTCTTGCACAGTTGTGCAAGAATGTTGGTCTCTTAATTATAATACTATTTCAAAAGCTGTGGCTGGTGTACACCCTTCTTTAACAAACAGCAGGCATGCCGAAAACAGTGGGTGTAACCTGTGGATAAAACTGCAAAGACCTGGTCTCACACTATTGATATTTCATTATTTTCCCCCTAATGTGCTTTTTGTGTTCTGGATCCCATCCAGAACACCACGTTACGTTTAGCTCTCGTGTCTCCTTAGGCTCCTCTGGGGTTGTACCTGTTTCTTAGACTTTCCCTGTTTTCAGCACCTTGATTGTGTTAAGGAATACTGGTCAGGTACTGATTAGAATATCCATCAGTTTGTTTTTGCCTAATGTCTTTCTGGGGATTAGACTGGGGTTTGGAGTTTTACGGCAGGAGGACCACAGAGATTAAGTTCTCATTGTATCGTGTCAGGGTACATAGTATCATTGTGGCTTATCACTGCTGATGTTAACCTGAGTCTCATAGAGTTTGCCAGCGTTCTTCACTGTCAGTTCCCCCTCCACCCATTCCCATACTGTGCCCTTTAGAGGCAAGTGACTAAGGGTAGCCCACACTTAGTGGGTAAGGAGTTATGCTCTACCTTCTTGAGAGGGGGCCATCTACATCAATAATTTGGACTTCTATATGAGAGAGTTGACCTTTCTATTTAATCATTTACTTATATCAGTATGGACTCATGGGTATTTAATTTATATTTTAGGTTATAATCCAATACTGTGTATATATGTGTTAGTCACTGTTGTATATTTCCTGACCCAGCCCCAGAATAAACCGTTTCTCCAACAAGTCCTGGTTGTATTTATTGGAGAATGGTATTAAGTGCAAGATCTGGGCACTGGGCATAATTTGTATTTTAATTTTGTAGAAATATGAAGCATTGAGGAATATACATATTTTATACACTTAAGATGGATCAGCTCAGTGACCATTTCAGTGGAGCCACCATTTGTGCAAGAAACGAGTCTATATTATGAGGATATGCCTGTTCAGGCATCCACCAGTGTGGAAGAACACACAGAAAGCCGGAGCAGCAGAGACCTGTGGGGAGGGAAGTGGAACACAGGGTGGGCAGAGACCTGCTCTCCATGTCCCTGCTAGGACACATGTTACCCACTCAAAAGGCACACTGAAGTGGACAAGGATGGAACTGGATCTGGAGGCTAAATGGAAGGTCCCTTGATCCCATAGTGTCCTTTGCATTGTCCTCCTCTTCTTTTTTAAATGCTTGTTTCTTTGGCTGCGTCAGGTTTTAGTTGAGGTACGAGTTCTCTCCTGTGTGATGTGGCGTCTTTGGTTGCAGCCCCTGGGCTTCCCAGGCGGCACTCGTGGTAAAGAACCCACCTGTCAGTGCAGGAGACACAAGAGACGCGGGTTCGATTCCCGAGTCAGGAAGATCCCCCAGAGAAGGAAATGTCAAGCCACTCCAGTTCTTGCCTGGGGAATTCTATGGATAGAGGAGCCTGGCAGGTTACAGTCCATGGTGTCTTAAAGAGTTGGGCATGACTGAGCACAGACACACGTGGACTCTACTCCTGGCAGGTGCTCAGACCCCGTAATTGTGATTCGCAGGCACTCGAGTTGTGGGATGAAGGCTCCAGAGCGAGGGTTCAGTAGTTGAGATGCAGGGGCTGAGCCTTTCTGAGGCATGTGGGATCTTCGTTCCTTCACCAGGGATCATGCCTGCATCTCTTGCATTTCAAGGTGGACTCTTAACCACAAGACCACCAGGAAAGTCTCTGTCTTCTTTGTTTCCTTCTCTTCCACCCTTTTGTTCTTCAAGAGTCTGTGCTGAATTCCTGAAGCCCATCTGCATCTGTGCAGCCCCTGTGCAATAAATGAGAAGATCATTTTTGAAGAGTGCTGACTTAAAATACACCGACTGTTGTTTTTTTTTTAGGTGACCAGGTGGCCTCTAGGAAGTCAAGGGCTGCTGTATGACAGAAGCTGGATGGTTGTGAATCACAACGGCATTTGCCTGAGTCAGAAACAGGAGCCCCGGCTCTGCCTGATCCAGCCCTTCATTGACCTGCAGCGGAGGATCATGGTCATCAAAGCCCAAGGTCTGAAAACAGGGTTCACTTTTACAGAGTAGTTGTCAAGTGTAGCTTTATTCTCATAAAATAAAATCATGACTTTTCCTCCACTAAGTATTAAAATATTCCAAAAGGAAGTGAAATGATGTATAGAAGAGACAATAGGAAGTTTGTTCCTCTTGTTTTTTTTTTTTTGTTGTTGTTGTTGTTTGGTTTGTGTGTGTGTGGAGGATATTTCTGGGAAAAGGTAAAGATCTGACCATCCAATCAGAAAGTAAAGAGGTATCGATTTTGAGTTATATGTTGTCCTTTCACTTACTTTAGTTTTATTTCCTTCACTCTTCATAGGTTCTGCAAGCTGTAATTCTTCTTTGTGGATTTTTATTATGAACTGTCTAACACATAGACAGTAGACCAGCTCTGTCCAGTGGATCCTTATGTGATGATGGAAATGTTCAGCATCTACATTGTGCTGTTTGGTAGCCATCAATCTGATGTGGCTACTGAGTATGTGTAATGTGCAGGATGCTGGAGCTAAATTTTAAATTTTATTTAATTTAAATTAATAACAGAAGCAGAAGATATTGAGAAGAGGTGGCAAGAATACATGGAAGAACTGTACAAAACAGATCTTCACGACCCAGATAATCATGATGATGTGATCACTAATCTAGAGCCAGACATCTTGGAATGTGAAGTCAAGTGGGCCTTAGAAAGCATCACTACGAACAAAGCTAGTGGAGGTGATGGAACTCCAGTTGAGCTGTTTCAAATCCTGAAAGATGATGCTGTGAAAATGCTGCACTCAATCTGCCAGCAAATTTGGAAAACTCAGCAGTGGCCACAGGACTGAAGAAGGTCAGTTTTCATTCCAATTCCAAAGAAAGGCAATGCAAAAGAATGCTCCAACTACTGCACAATTGCACTCATCTCACATGCTAGTAAAGTAATGCTCAAAATCCTCCAAGCCAGGCTTCAGCAATACGTGAAATGTGAACTCCCTGATGTTCAAGCTGGTTTTAGAAAAGGCAGAGGAACCAGAGATCAAATTGCCAACATCCGCTGGATCATAGAAAAAGCAAGAGAGTTCCAGAAAAACATCTACTTCTGCTTTATTGACTATGCCAAAGCCTTTGACTGTGTGGATCACAATAAACTGTGGAAAATTCTGAAAGAGATAGGAATACCAGACCACCTGACCTGCCTCTTGAGAAACCTATATGGAGGTCAGGAAGCAACAGTTAGAACTGGACATGGAACAATAGACTGGTTCCAAATAGGAAAAGGAGTACGTCAAGGCTGTATATTGTCACCCTGCTTGTTTAACTTATATGCAGAGAACATCATGACAAACGCTGGACTGGAAGAAACACAAGCTGGAATCAAGATTGCTGGGAGAAATATCAATAACCTCAGATATGCAGATGACACCACCCTTATGGCAGAAAGTGAAGAGGAATGAAAAAGCCTCTTGATGAAAGTGAAAGAGGAGAGCAGAAAAGTTGGCTTAAAGCTCAACATTCAGAAAACGAAGATCATGGCATCTGGTCCCATCACTTCATGGGAAATAGATGGGAAAACAGTGGAAACAGTGTCAGACTTTATTTTGGGGGGGCTCCAAAATCACTGCTGATGGTGACTGCAGCCATGAAATTAGAAGACGCTTACTCCTTGGAAGAAAAGTTATGTCCAACCTAGATAGCAT